>JAQQSV010001714.1:24928-49955 GCA_028646515.1 Pseudochirops corinnae
CTCAGCGTCAGATCATAGAAGTCTCTACAGGATATTATGAAGTCTGTCTGCTCCTCATTTCTTATAGAACAATAGTATTCCATCACATTCATATACCACAACTTGTTTAGCCATTCTCCAATTGATGGGCATCCCCTTGATTTCCAGTTCTTTGCCACCACAAAGAGAGCTGCTATAAATATCTTTGTGCATAGGGGTCTTCCTCCCACTTGTATGATCTCTTTAGGATACAGCCCTAGAAGTGGTATTGCTGGGTCAAAGGGTATGCACTTTTTTATAGCCATTTGGGCATATTTCCAAATTGCTCTCCAGAATGGTTAGACCAGTTCACAACAATGCATTAGTGTTCCAATTTTTTCATATCCTCTCCAGCATTTACCAGATTTCTATCCTTTAAAGCACTGTCTTGAGTTATAAGAAATATTTTATGGACAGAAAATTACTCTTTTTTCAAGTACAGTTTCCCATATAGGTAAAATCCATCTTTATCTTAAGCATTCATATTTGAGAACTATACTCAGAAGAATTTTTCCTTCCTGTACGGAAGGAGAGGGGATAACAGGGTAGGAAAAGCAGGTTAGAACATAGATTAGAAAAACAAGAAGAGAAGAGAAAGGTGAAGAATAGTAATACACATTTACCATTTCTTGTTTGCATATTTGATCACCCTAAATTCTTTATACTAAGGACATAGTAACATTATTAGTGTTAATAATAATTAACAGCTCTGGCAGGTCCCACCAAGGTGGAAGGACCAGCTTAGCAAGTCTGGAGAAGGTTGCTCATGTGGTAACAAATATTTTGGCCCCAGAAACTTCTGAAGATTGTTTCCCAAGGTGTAGAGTTTGTGAAGTGTTAGTAGAGTGTCTATCATGGATGAAAACATAGATTTTCATGAGTAATTGAAGTGTAACATGGGGATTGTCGACTGAAACATCCTAAATTACCCAAGTCTAGTTGAGAAAAGCAAAAATGTATTGTGTACCTATAGCAGTAACAGCAAGAATCTTAATGGAATTTTACCATTTCAAAACTTTTTTTTAACCTTGATTTGCCCTCACAACAAACTTATTCAACACATATCTAGATTACTGTGACAAATTAGAAGGTAATAAATGCACAAGAAAAAATACAGGCAAAATATTCTAAAAGAATGAAGGTGGGAGCAATCTCTTTCCTGGAGGAAAAAGACCACCAGAACTGACTTTTGAAAGAGGTGGAGATGGAGAGGAAAGGCTTTGCTGACGTTGGGAAGAATTTAAAGGCAAAGTCAGGTTGGATGAGTGTTGTGAATTGGGAGTTGTGCAATTTTGCTGTAGCGTTGAGTACTGAAGAGGAGTAGTGTAAGAGGAGACTGGAAAGGGAGGTTGAGGTTATGGACAGCCTAGAAGATTTTTTTTGAAGGTGATACAGAGCCTCTCAAGGTTTATGTGACATCACTAGAGCTGTGAATTTGGAAGATCTATTTGCTTTATTCTTAAATGTGATTAACTCTAAAGTTGAGTAGGCAAACTTCCTAAATGAGATTTTTTATCCCTGGGTGTTGGGGAAAATATCTGAGCCAAGTCTTTCTAAATGAACCCTTTCAGAGATGAAGCATAGACTTATTGATTTATTTGTTTGCTCATTCCACACAATTTTGCTGATCTAGAAAGCAATGGCAGATTGAGAAAGATGGGACTTCTTCCTCATTTGACAGAAGATGTGGGGGGGCGCGTCACGAGATATTTCAAAGAAGACTAAAAGCTGGAGAGGTAAAGATAACAATAAAAAGAAATGTGTTTCTAATTTAATATGCTCACAATAGTTTACACATGGGGCTGTAACTAGACCATGTTGGAAACAGAATAAGTAAAATAAAAGCTTGAAAAACAATCTCATTTTGTGGATTGAAACATTTTGGGGAAGTATTTGCTTTAAATTAATTCCAAGGCTCCACGACAAAAATAAAAAAAAAAAAAAAGAAACTTTTCTCCATTTCTCCACGGACGGGGGGTGGTGTACAAACATGGTAAAAATGGGTCTGGAAAGAGCTTTGAAGAGTGGAGATTCAAACCAACTCTGTATGGAATGACCCATGGGGCTTGAAAAAAAAAATCACCATTTGGCAAATTTTCAAAATAGTTATTCTTTCATCTTCTCTTTCCTTCTCCACCACATTCTTATTTCTGGGGCATGAATGATAAAGGCCCCCACAATGCCTGCTCTTGGAATACTATGCTGAAGAGGAAGAGCTCACGGCCTTCTGAGGAAACCTGATCGGGAGAATTTCAGTGGCCTAGGCAGGTCAGATAGGGCTGGGAAACCAACCAAACCACTGGTCCCTCATCAGAAACGAGGCAAATGACCACACCTGCTAAAGTTTATGAAAACATTTTCTCTTCCTTTTGCAAGCAGATTATATATGAAAGCTCAGCAATAGCAAGAAAGCTATTCTCTCTCTGCCTTTTCCCCCCATCCCCCCACCTCATCATATGGAAAGTAGTATCTTCTGTCTTGTTTGGGGTGACCCTTTTACAGGTAAGGCATATTCACTCCTGAACTCTGTTTGCAATATGTTTCTGCACGAGTTGACTCAAAGATAGCCTCATCCAGGCATGGAAGTCACCTGGGCTTAGCAGAAGGCCCTGGAGGTAATAGTTATTTAAGATTTCACTCACCTTTTTTATTCATTTTTTCCAAGTCATGACGCTGTTGTCCTTGGATTTGCTCTGTCTGGGGCTTTTTGGTGTTTTCCATGTGCAGTTGAAACAGGTTCTTCTCAAGATAAGGGCTCCTTGGTTTTAGCTTTGTTTTAATTTGATCTTGTTCACATGGGTTTCTCAGAATATTACCTCTGGGAGACTCCTTGAAGAACAAAAGAAGAAAATTTAAGGAATCAACTTACCCTCCATTGTACGGTGGGTTTTCACTTATGAACTGTCAAACCCCGAGTCAAGTTACCATCAAACATCAAGATAAAAATAATTTCAGAAAATGTTCAGAAATTACATAAAACGTTATGGATGATACATCTATAATGGGTTCCTTAAAAATTATTATTGTTACGAACTTGATAAATAACAAACATCAATAATTTCAACTACAAAGGATAATAACAATAAAAAAGACTGCATATGAAGCTATAAATCTCCCCTATGTAGATTTTTGGGAGTGTATTTCTAATTTAACATGATAATTCCAACACTACCCTGTGTGTCTGTGTCCTTTTCTAACCTTTCTCCTGTTCTCTTTTGTTTCTTTTTAAAACGATTATTGATGCTTTTTTCCTTCCATTTTCTTTTATACATTTGTGTGTGTGTGTATGTATATATATATAAATACATATATATGTAAACATATTGAGAGAGAGAGAAGAGTATGTGTGTGTGTGTGTGTGTGTGTGTGTGTGTGTGAGAGAGAGAGAGAGAGAGAGAGAGAGAGAGACAGGCAGAGAAGACGACGAAGAAGACGACGAAGAAGATGATGAAGAAGAAGGAGAAGGAGAAGAAGGAGAAAAAGGAGAAGAACAAGGAGAGAGAGCTCACATATTGATTTCTCTCAGGAAGTTGGGGAATAAGTCTTTGAAGTTAATTTAATTGAAGACAAATATGCTTTCTCATACAATGATCCTTAGCTACATTTAGAGACAGAATATTTGTGCTGGCTAGACTACTAATCTAACCAAAAATTATATATTTAAATAAATATGAGGAAGTAAACTGAGAGGATATACAACAATTTAGGAACTGTTGAATAAGTTGTGATTTTATTGGAATATCATTGTGCTGAAGAAATGAGGATATAGATGATTGCAAAAAGACATGGAAAGACTTATATGATGCAGAATAATACAAGGAGAAACAGAAGAACAGTTTATACTACAACATCGATATTTTAAAAATGACCAATTTGGACGACTTTCAGAAATAGAAGAAAAACCAAGAAACGAGCAGAACCAGGAGAACAATTTACACAACAATAACACTGTAACAACAAACAACTTTGCAGGCTTTAAGTGATCAATAAGATGGCCATACATGATCCTGGGGACCAATGATGAAGTATGCTATCATTACAAAAAGATGAAGGGCTTAGGGAGCAGAATGAGACATATATCTGTATATGCACGCGTACATATATACTTATAAATTTGCTTTGCTTTATTGTGTATGTTTATTACAAGTAATTAGGGCAGCCACGTGGCTCAGTGGATAGAGTGCTGGGCCTAAAGTCAGGAAGACTCCTCTTTCTGAGTTCAAATCTGGCCTCCGATGCTCACTAGCTGGGCAAGTCACTTAACCCCGTTTGCCTCAGTTTCCTCATATACAAAATGAGCTGGAGAAGGAAATGGCAAACCATCGCAGTCTCTTTGCCAAGAAAACCCCAAATGAGGTCACAAAAAGTTAGACACAACTAGAATGACTGA
Source organism: Pseudochirops corinnae (assembly GCA_028646515.1). Lineage (NCBI taxonomy): Eukaryota > Metazoa > Chordata > Mammalia > Diprotodontia > Pseudocheiridae > Pseudochirops > Pseudochirops corinnae. The sequence continues at coordinate 29,337 of JAQQSV010001714.1, forward strand.
ACAACAGCAAATTAGTGGGTTTTTTTCTCTGTAGGGTGGGGGAGGTGTGAAGCAGTGAAAATAAATAGGTTTCAGTTCATTTAAAAAAAACAGAGAGAGATGATGGTGGTTGGTTGTTGTCCTTTCTCCAAGAGGACCAAAATGACATCACTGTATTAGAGTCGAGTTATAGTGTATCAGACTGTGACTGAACAGACCAATATGAGCTCAGAATGCTCTACCCCAGGTCCGGCACAAATAGTCTGTGTGAACATTTGGGGTGGATTCTCCAAATTGGCTCATCTTACATTTCTTTGGAGCAATTTCAATTTTGCTTTGCTCATAGAGTATAACACCTTTTCTGATGAGGGCATACAGTGCTGGGTGGTCCTGTGCCAGTGTCAACTATGTCACACAATCAATTCCCAAGTTAAGAGAGACCTTGAGAGTGTCCTTTTATCACTTCTGACCACCATGTGAATGCTTGCCCTGCGTGAGTTCTCCATTAAATAGTCTTTTTGATAAGCATACATTTTGCATTTTAACAACATGGTCAGCCCATTGGAATTGTGCTGTGAAGGGGTGAAAATAAATAGGTTTCTGTTAATTTAAAAAAAATATAGAGAGGTAGGGGGCACTAAGGATGCGAAATGTTGCACAAACTTTAAGATCAGGCCACTGTGTTGTTAATTTTACTTAGCTACTTTGCTCTATTACTTCTCTCAAAGTGGGAATAATCTATAACTGTGATGCAAAGATGAAGCACATTAATAAAACTGGGGAAAAATAGGCAGTGTAATAGAAAGGGTTCTTTACTAGGATTTGTAGTCAAATTTTAGGCTCAGGCCCCAACTCTGTCACTTACTGGCTCAGTGGCCGCCTTACCAGGCCTGAGGTCTTCTTCCACACCTCTTCCTCACTACTCCCACATCAACTATGCCATCTTCTCTGTGGCCATCATCCTTATCTCCCTTCCCCAGCCCTAACCAGGCCCTCCCTGACACTTCCCAGCCATCTCTTACCATGCTGCCTCTGGGGAACCTTTCTCATTCCCCTTGACCATCTCCTATTAGAATGTAAGCTCTTAGGGCAGGAAATATCTCGCTTGTGTTGATACCCCCAGAATTTAGCATAGTGACTGGATTGTAGGAAACAATAAATGCATGTTCTTTGTCTCTCTATGTGTCTCTGTACGTGTCTTTGTCTTCTGTGAATACCTCTGTGTGTGTCTTTTTCTGTATATGTCTCTGTGTTTCTCTTATGGCAGAAATTGTCCAAAGAATTATGGCTACGTCATAAGCATCAACCTACAGAGATATGAAAAAATAGATTTGCTTTATATGTCTATATCTAGCTATATCTCTCTATATTTATATCTATCTATATCTATATAGTATGTATGTATATATATATGTGTGTGTGTGTATGTGTATGTATCTATATCTATCGATCTATGATATAGACTCACAGTAGACAAAACCCGGTGAGTCGTGAGGAGCAGTTTTCACACCCTTAAATAGGTTTTAGTTCCATAGGCAGGATGAGCACAATGACATTTTACAGATAGGTAGGCAATGATTTACACATGAAAGAACAGAGAGCAGAAGAGAGAGATCTAGATCAGGTGAAATAGGAAACTAGTCAGAAAACACCAAGGTTATAGTTGGAATTTGCAAACTAACCATTAACATCATGTATAGTTTGATGTCTGAGATTGATTTTGCAGGTTCTGTCTTAGTTACATGACCTAAAATCTTAATGGTGGTAATAAAATCGAGTCAGAAATTCTCTTATTACACTCTATATGTCTCTTTCTTTTAACCTTGCTGGATTTCAATGTCTTTATCTGTAAAATGGGAAATAATAGTTACTCTATCTACCCTCAGGGTTTTTGGGGGCATGATATGATATAATAGAGAGGCAATGTGAAGTAGAGCATAGCAGATCTGCTTCAAAACCAAGAAAACCTAGGCTTAAGTTCTGTCTCTGATACATACTGGCTGTGTGACCCCTACCAAGATATTCAACCAGTCAGGACTGCAGACTACAGTGAAGGTGCTGAGCTGTACTTGTGGAGGACATTTCCTCATCTGGAAGGGAGTTGCTTATTCTGATGGAATCACAGGCCCAGTCTTTATCCAGTTATAAAGTAATAGAGTATTGCTTTGTTAATTATAAAAAATCAGACTTTTGTAAGTTAGATAGTTTAACTTTTGATTTCCAGATGACAACTCTTGGTTTAGAAAAGAAATTCTTTATTCTTGGGAATTTGTATTATACTATACAAGAGAGTATGTCCCAACTTTAATTTCACTTGTTCTCCATCCATTTTTTTCTTTGTCAGTACAAATTCTGCCTCAAGTACTTACCATCTGTGTGAATCTGGAAAAGTCACTTAACCTATCTCAGCCTCAGTTTCCTCATTTGTAAAATAGATTTTAATAATAGCACCTATCTCCCAGGGTTATTTCGAGGATCAAATAAGGAAACCTACATAAAGCATGGGGATAATAATAACACCAATCTCACAAAGTTATTATGAAGATCAAATAAGGAAACTTATATAAAGCACTTTGCAAACCTGAAAGCACTATGTAAATGTGAGTTATTATTATTATTATTAAATATCCCTCACTGTAATGACTACTTCTCTCCCTAATTTACTTTGTATTCACTTGTCATATGTAGGTTTCTTTTTATCTATTGTTTTTATTCTTTTAGGCAATAACTGCTCCCCATCCTATTATCCCCTTCCTGGTGATCAATCCCTCTTTTTGCTCTTCATTAAAAAAACCAGACTCCTCTTGCCCAAACATATGTAAACTTGGTTTCCAGCTAAGCCTGGGAAATTTAGTTTGCTGCACGTTTGGAAGGAGAGTCTGAACTGGGGGAGAGAATACTGATATAATGCTGTGTGTCTACTTGAGGGGTAAAGTTGAAATGTCAAGGTTTGGAGAGGATAGGAAACAGAAGTGGTTCTAGACTCAGTGTGTGTGTGTGTGTGTGTGTGTGTGTGTGTGTGTGTGTGTGTGTGTGTGTAAAAGGGAGAGAGAAAAAGAGAGAGAGAGAGAGAGAGAGAGAGAGAGAGAGAGAGAGAGAGAGAGAGAAAGAAAAGACACATAGAAACAGAGAGACTTTGGAAGATGCAGACATATAGAGGAAGGTGATTCCTTGATGTATCACTAAGAGACTTTGGGAAATTTTCCTTTGGGCGAGATGATGTGAGATATCATGTTCCCAGTAGGAAAGCTCATTCACTCCATGTATTTTCTTTTTTTTTAATCTGTAGAATTCTGATTTATGTTTACCATTTGTTTGGATAAATGAGTTTACTCGTCCACTATTTGTGATCATATAGTGTGGTGGGAAAGAGTTAAGCCTCCAGGTATAACTTTGGTATAATTTCCTCCTTAGGAGTGACCATGGAAGTGAGTTTTTGTTTTGGACCAAAATTGTTGCTCCTACCTAGACCATCAATATTTAAAATAAATATAGATACAATTCCAGTCTAATATGCCTCTTAGCAAATGGTGACTAGAATGGCTGGCCTCTTTACCTTTCTCTTGTGTCCTGGGGGGCCGGAATTTCATTCACCTTTGGAGAGCAGTGGGTAAGATTCCAGAGATTCACCACCCCCCAACCCCACAATCTAGAATCTCCCTCAGTATGTACAGCTTGCAAAATGTTAGTTGGAAACTGAGGTTACACTTTATATATGTGCCCAGAGATTGTCTTCCCCAAGTGGACAGGGCAAACTCCCATAATTCAAGGTCTCTGGGCAAAGTTTCTAGGAGGGGCAGATCACAGGTTGCTTCTTTTCTCCCTTCCCTTAGAGGGGGAAAAAAGGTCCCTAAGTAAAGTAAATATACACGTTCTGTGGGGAAAACCTGTTTTTGCCCTCCAAGTTCATCAATACCAGGCTACCTCATTACCAAGTTTCTGTTGAAATGAGCTTCTAAAGGTTCAGGGACTCAAGGATTCTTAAAAATAAAACAAAATACTCCCCCCCCCCATTTTTGCCAGATGATATTGTGTTTTAAGATATTTAATCATATAATCTTTTCAGGCTATATAGGTACAGGCCATGCTTGGAGGTGGGGACAGGGTATGAGGATAAGAAATGACAAAAGCCTTTGCTTCCTGTCAGTTAAAAAGCATCAAATGGGCAGCCCAGCCATGGTCCTGACAAGCCTCACTCACTCCTTGGAGGCTGATGGGAGTGTACCAGGTATGTTGTAGAATTTCTGCTTGTCTAAACAAAGCAAAAGCACCACTTAGTTCTAGGAATGATGTCAAGCCCTTGGTAAGAAGTACTGACTGACTGAAGCTCTAAAGTGTATCTCAAAATTGCTCTTCACGCCTCTTCCCCAATTTTGCAGCAGCATTATATGATGTGGGTTGACGATTATATGATGTAAGTTGGGGTGATATAGTCTCAAAAGCGTCCAGGGTGTGGTGGGCAAAACTCCCCAATGTAGCTGAACCGGTTTAAAATGTAACTGGGAAATATTTAACAAAGTAAATAAAAATATGATACAGTAGAGATAATGTAGTATGTCAGTGCACAGGCTGCAGGGATCTCTTTCCACTTGAGTTTGACACCACTGGTTAGTGGATAAAGCTCTAGACTTGGAGTCAGGAAGACCTGAGAGCAAATTCTGCCTTGAGTACTTACCATCTGTGTGAACCGGGTTAAGTCACTTAACCTTTCTCAGCCTCAGTTTCCTCATTTGTAAAATAGATATTAATAATAGCACCTATCTCCCAGGGTTATTTCGAGGATCAAATAAGGAAACCTATATAAAGCATTTTGCAAACCTCAAAACACTATATAAATGTGAGCTATTATTATCATTTTCATTAGTATCCCTCACAATAATTGGTACTTCTCTCCCAAAATTACTTTGTATTTACTTGTCATATGTGTTGTGGGGGAGTCTCAGCCTTTTAGTAGCATGCTTGGGTTGCCTTTCGTGCTACTTTCAAACTTATAGGGAACAGAGTTGAAGTCACTTGTCCTACTGGCTCCCTTTTGCATAAGTGTGTGTTTCTCCCACCCCATCTCACAGGAGAGCGGAGGCTCCCTGAGGGCAGGGGCTGTTTCAGATCCCTACCGCCTAATACAGCATCTGACACATATAATAAGGGCTTCTTAATAAAGCTGTATCTATGTATATATAGGAATATATTGATATGGAAAATATGTATTAATATGGAAATTATGAAAATATCCAAATATTCATAAATCAGTATATATAATATGTTTATTATATAATTAATGTTATAATTAACAGCATCAACAAATTATATAAATATAATATACAATATAATATATACATATAATTAATAATATGTAATATATGACACTTATATTAACTTACATATTGATGTTCATGGCAACTCTCTAAGGTAAGTGCTACAGGCATTGTTACGTTCATTTTTATAAATCAGCCAATCAAAAACTTATTGATATTCTACCTTTGCAATGGGGATTCAAAGATTAAAATGAAAACAGCCCTTGTCCTCAGTGAGCTTACATTCTTTTGGGGGAGGACTAGTGGTGTTAAATTACTTGCCTGTGGACATGTAACTGGTGTAACTAGAGGTGGATGAACGAATGAATGAATAAACGAATGAAAATGCAGTTTACTCTGTACCAAATACTTGGGATATACCTACAAAAGTGATATAATCCCTGCTCTCAAGGGACTAACATTCTGATCAGGGGAAATGGGAGATACAGGAAGGTTCAGCTATAGGAAAAATGACAAGTCCAGTCATCCTTAGGGTGTAGCATAGGTGTTCTTAACCTGGGGTTCATAAATGTGTTTAAAATATAGATAACTGTATTTTAAGCTATATCAAATGCTTTTCTTTGAAATCTTAGGTATTTTATTAATTTAAAAATATTATTCTGAGAAGGGGTCCATAGGCTTCACCAGACTGCCAAGGGGTTCCATTAACTATGACAAATTAATAAGCTGTTATGAACTTGTTAAGAACTAGGTGGAGACTGAGGTTAAGGAGTCACTGGGGACATCTGACAGATCAGATGACTTTGCCTGATTGAGGGTACAGGGGCAGTAGAAGGGCAGGTGATGAAGCCCAGGCAGGTGTCATTTTCCTGAAGGTACTGTGGCTGGTAGCTCACTGCTCAATCAAGAAGTATGAATGATCATGTTCTGGCGTCAAGGTGGAAAATGGCAGGTTGAGGCTGGGAGGGTCTGGCCTACAGCTATTGGGAGATAGGTAAGTGGGCTTCAGATTTGGAATGGTGGGGGAAGCTTCCAGCCAAGAAAGGGCATCCAGTATTCGGTAGGAACTAGGATGTTGGGGTTGGGGCAAGGGAGGGGAAGATCTGCCTCTGGTGCCTGTTGGGATATTATTCAAACCAGAGGTGTGTTGGCAAATGTTATTCTGCGGGTTCTCTGAAGCAGGACACACTTTTAAGTTTAATCTGCATGACTAGCATATTCTCCATCCCTTTCTTAGGTCTAGACCATCAACAAAACAATAAACCAAGCCTTGATTTGTAGCCTTTGCCTGTTTCCAACATGTCAATGTCATACTGGGAAATTTAACGATCATGTCTCAGGAGCTCATGAGAGCATATTTCTATTTAAATCCTGATAGAATCTTGATTACAAATAAAGCATTCTTTCCATTATATTCTTTACCTTCTCTTCATTTTTTTGTGACAAAACAAATACATAATGGTGCATTGCAGGCTTTGATTTGGGCGGTTTCTTCCTTATCTGTACATGTCACTACGTACAAACTTTTAGGGTAATTATAAAATGTAAATGGATAATATTCATCTTTATCAAATGGATTTTAATTTAACCATTATCGTTTGTAAATGCTAATTTGGGATTGCTAAAGCTATTGTTATTAAGCTATTGCTGAAACAGTGGATAGAGTACTGGGCTTGGAATCAGGAAGAACTGAGTTCAAATGTGACCTCAGACTCTTACTAGTTATGTGACTCTGGACAAGTCACTTAACACCTATTTGCCTCAGTTCCTCAACTGTAAAATGAGGACCCACTGGATAAGGAACTGGCAAATCATGCCAGTACCTTTGCCAAGAAAACCCGGTGGACCAATCCGTGGAGTTGTTATAAGTCAGACACAACTGTATGACTGAGCAACTAAACTATTAATTTGCAAGAAGCCAGAAAGATATTGGTTACTTCAAAGTCTCGGTTTTATATTTTGGGTAATGCAAAGTAGAAGCTGAACTGCCCATATCCACCTCCTTTTCAAATAGGGAGAGAAACTTCTATTTTCTTTTGACCAGCTTTTCGTGGCTAAAAGTCAGAGTTTTGCTTATTCGACCATCTGATATCATTTGACCAGCTCTAGGACAAAGCCTGTCCTCCTTTTCTATCTAGTTGATAGCTTAGATCCCTGGTCCTTAAAAATCTTTAATACTGACTAAATTCTTGGGGTACAAACTTGTCAAAATCTTACATGTGCTTGTTTGATGGAAAATCATGCTATTGTTCTACATGTAAAGTCTCTCATAGTTCCACTTAAGAGGACATGACAACATTGCATCTGTGGACTTAAAAGTCTGACCTAAATCTAAGGGAAAATTTTTGAGGACAGAGTGTGAATTTGGAATCAGGAAGACCTGACTTAGACACTCACTAGTTGTATGGGCAAGTCACTTAAGTTTTTGGTGCCTAAGTTCCCCCATATATTAAATGAGGAGGTGGGACTTAAAGGCTTCTGAGGTCCCTCTTCGCACTAAATCTAGGGTCATGTGATCCCTACAAGAGCAAACATGACTAAATTTCACTGGGTTTAATGTTTAGCAACTTTGTTTTTTCATCTTAGTAAACACAATCTGGAAAAGACAAGAAATGGTAAGAAAGAAATGTTAGTTAGACTAAGTAAGATGAACAAGAGACCTATTCTGTTATTTGTAGTTTGTGTCACAGTGGATCTTTCACTTTTTTCCCCCTCCTGGGGCTTTTAATTCTTCTGGTTGCAAACCTGTGAAGATATTACCCAATGATATACCAGTGAGGAAGGAGATCAGAATTTATTTTGACCCATATTACATGAACGAAATACATTTAATTTTGAGTGGCATTCCTTCAAAGCTGAACAGAAGGATTTCTATAATTTTGGCCATATTTGGTGAACTTTTGTTGGGGACTAAAAAGTGGCTTTGCCTCTGTCCTCATGCTGTTCTAAGTAGAAAGGACAGGAAAAACCTACCAGTACTTTACAAAGCAGAATTTTTAAAATTTAAGATTGTGATATAATTTCAATTTCCACATTAACTTAATCTCCTACCAAAGAAGACCATTTAAGTAATGATGAATGCCAGTTTTTTTTTATACTCTGCTTTGGCTTACTGACATCTGTCCTGATAATTCCCGTAAGACAATTCCCATAAGTCTTAGAAATAGCAGGCTGAAGAGAGACGATGTTTTGTGAAAGAATTTTCCAAAGGCAACTAACTATATTGTTTTTTTTTCCCTTAAAATGAATGAAAAACTTTGATCTATCAACTGTGAAAAGTAAGCTGGGTGTGACCTTCCATCATCGGCTAATCATCTCACTTAATGACATTTCTTAACTTTGCTCTGATATTAGGTCATGGTCTTTCTTTGTACTGTCAAGATTTTTCATCCAAAGGCTAATTGTTTCCGTTTACGTGTATAAGGATAGCTTGGGAATTAGATGTGTTTAATATGAAGTTCATCTTTGTGTCTCAAATATCTGACAGTTCTTTGTGTTTTCTTGTGTCTGTCCCAGGAAGGACATTTTCTGTAGGAAATAAATGAAGAAATAAGCAGATTCAATAAGAGTTCAATTCAACAAGGGAAAGAGATTCTTACCTTTTTTTTGTGCCCTCGCTCCCTTTGACAGTCTGGTGAAGCCTATGGACTGCTTATCAGAATGATGCTTTTAAATGCATAAAAATAAAATATATAGGATTAGAAAGGAAATAATTATATTGAAATAGTTATTGAAATATTAAAAAAGGACCTGTGCTTTAGGGTCAGTATTAAAATACCCATTTCCTTCACACTGTAGCTCATTTTCTTTGCAGATTAGATTTTATTGCTCATTCAATCCGGCTAAATACCCACCTCCACTCTAATACAACAAACATTAGAAATGAGTTGAATTGTACACATGTTATTATGGCTTTTCATTAGGTATTTATCTCCAACAGAGTCAAGAGAGCTGCGAAAATAAATTATGAATATATTTGTCCTATTATTATTGAAATGTCTGCAATATCCTGGGATTTTATATATTATATTCTCTCACAATTTATATCTCATATTGGTAAGAAGATGATACTTTATTGCTTCAGGGTCCAGAATGGTGTCTGCTGTTGCTCTAATGGAAGTGAATCCATTCTACCATTCTACATTTGCATTCTATGCATTTCTTTCACATAAATCTTTCAAGAGAATCTACCCAGAACACTGGAGCATTTTTTATAGGTATCAGTGCAACACTGAGTGTGTCCATCTCTTCCTCTTTCTTTTTTTTTTTATAATTATCTTTTTTAAATCATTTTTATTTTATTTTAAAATTTTTTTGCTTTTTTTTTGGAGGGGAAAGACTGGGCAATTGGGGTTAAGTGACTTGCCCAAGGTCACACGGCTAGTTTTGTGTTGAGTGTCTGAGGTCAAATTTGAACTCAGGTCCTCCCGACTTCAGAGCCAGTGCTCTATTCACTGCGCCACCTAGCTATCCCCTCTTCCTCTTTGTAAAGAACCATTCTAACTCTTTTTGCAGTCATACCCTTCTGGGAGAATGTTTCAGACCAGAGAGTTCATCTTGGTGTAAATGGTTTCCACTTCAGAGGTAGATTGACTAAAATGGAGACTGCAATCATTCCATGATCTTAAAACAGCAATAACAAAACCAAGAAGTCTCGTTTTTACTCAGTCTTGCCATGTGCACAGAAAGACTTTGTATACAAACCATTATATATATATATATTGTAATTAACTATTGAGGCAGCTGGGTGCATGATGGATAGAGAACTAGGCCTGGAGTAAGAAGACCTGAGTTCAAATCCAGCTTCAGGTACTTACTAGCTCTATGACCTTGGATAAATCACTTAACCTCTTTTTGCCTCAGTTTTCTCAGCTATAGTATGGGGATAATAATAGTACCTATTTCCCAGAGTTGTTGTGAAGATCAAATGGGGTAATATTTGTAAAGAGCTGAGCACAGTACCTGGCATATAGTAGGCTCTATATAAATGCTAGCAATTGTTTTTTTTTTTAATTTTTTTTTCTTTTTTTTAAAAATGACTTGTTTATTTACTTTTAATTTACAAGATTCAGTTCCACATTCACTTGAGTTTCAGATTTTCTCCCCTCCCTTCTCCCCCTCCATGGTGGCATGCAATCATGTATAGGATCTGCAAATACTTTCACATTGTACAATAGTTTGGTTATACAGAAGGGTTGTAACCAATGAGTGATCACTGGGAAAAAAAAGCAAAACCAGACATGAAAGAGAACGATAGCGTGTTTTGCTTCAGTCTCCATTTAAACTATAGTCTTTCTATATCTTTCTCTGAGTTTAGATATCTCCTTCCATCCTGAGGCTTGTAGAGTTATCTTTAGCTGTGCGTTGTTGAGGATAGTCCAGTTTATCAAGGTTGGTCATCATACATACGATGCGTCTGTGATCGTGTACAGGTTTTGCCTGATTCTGCTAGCAATTGTTTTTAATACACTATAGCATATAGTTTTAATACACTATAGCATGTTTACTTAGACCATGCATCAGATTCAACGATAGAAAACTACATAACCTTTAAATAGGAGTGGTTGGTGGGTGGTACATACAGTCCTACTACATGATACTCCCAAATGATTAAGATCTGAAAAGGCAGTATAATTTTATTTTGTGTTTTTCATTGAAGGCCATAGCTTTGGATACTTTCCCTTAATATTCCTATCTTTTAATTGATATTTAAATTTTAAATTTCATGCTGTAGTCAGCTCAATCAATCTTTAGTGATCAGTCTGAAGCCAAGAGGGATTAAATGGCTTACTCAGGGTCATGTAGGTAGTGAATATAAGGGAATGGGATATGAATCCAAGTCCTCTACCTCCAAAATTAGTGCTTTTTCCATTGGACCACATTATTTTCATATTTTATTTGAAATATTCAGACATTTATACTATGCATAGCTAATTGCTAAAATATACTAATCCAACCTTGCAAATTGATTTTTGAAATTATTAAGGCAATAGTTCTTTTGGCTACAGATTTGAACTGGCATCTCACACATTTACCACTTTTAACTTCTCTAAAGCTGGGTAGGAGGCCAGCCTCCCCTTTTTCTCCCCCAGGCTAAGAGAACACAGATATATCTGCCTCTGGCCAACCTACTCGGCATTTCCCCCCAAACTCATCTTCCTAAGAAAATATTACAGAAAGGGGATAGGAAAGAGAAATAGCTTATACTCAGTTTCTTTTTGGCCTAAAGTATATAAGCCGATGCTTTCATGGCTAAATTAATGTTCATATTGGCTTCATTAAGCCATTAAAATGGTTTAATTCAACATATTTAAATTATTAAAAATTCCTGATCAGTTTTATTCTATTTTTTTTTGGGGGGGGGGTGTTGAGATGGGTAGGAGAAGAGAGTTGTTCAGGCCTGGGATTTCATCTATATGAGGAACTTGTAGTATAGAAGCTTCATCCACCAATGTAGATCAGCCATTTGTTTACAGTTTGATACTCTTAAAGGTTGTGTGACTTGCCCATACCTACACATCTAGAATGTGTTAGAGGCTATCTTGAACCAGGTCTTCCTGAATCCAAGGCTGGTCCTCTAAGCACTTATACCATACCATGCAACTTCTATTCTATTCTATAATATTCAGAATGTGATAAATGAGACCCATTCAAAAAATCATATTACTTTTATTGGAGCTTCCTTGGGAGTCAATGCTAAAGACACATTTTTTTTTTCCTGTTAGCATTAGTGAAGTGATTGGATCAAGAGATTTCCTAGTTTTTTTTGGGAAGGGGAGGATTTTTCATGTCAACAACACATTAATTCTTGAATCTCCCCAACACATCACTAAGAAATATCTTTCCTTTTCTTTCATTTCACCTAGAACTTTGTGACTTTCTTATACATTTATTATGTCCTTTATGTTGTTGTTTGTCCTTCATTTTTAAAGAGGACCAATGACATCATGGGTGATGTCTTGACTCATGTGTGAACTGGATTTAAGTGAGGTAGAGTTGCACAAAGTCATTAGTCATACTCTCTTCCAGAATCATCAAAATCCAATGACAGGACAAAAATACAGCAGATGACCTGGTGTCTTCAATATCTTACCAAGCTCTAAGAGCTCCACAGCACCTGCTTTAGCCACCTTCATGGCCGTTTGAAGATGTTTCTCATCTGCCCATTCTGATGGGAGAAGTCTTCCCATGCTTGGGGTAGATACCTTCTTATCTCACTGAGGGGTTTGAGGCCCGTTGGTTACCCTCAATCTGGCTTAACATGTCTGCTGAGACAAGCTAGGCATGGCGCAGCTTCTTGGAGCCACAGAGGAGAGTTGAGTGCCACGTGAGCACCAAGGGTACAGAAGCAACCCTATTCCTCCCTGAACACCCCAAACATCCTATCTCCTTAGTAGGTTATAAATTTTTCTAGCAGGCCTATTCATCTCTGAATTTCTCCATCCCATTCTACCTTCCAGCTCTTTCTCCCTGGCATCTAGCAGAGAATTTTCACTCTAACTTTAATAAAACTTTGTTGAATTGAATTATTGGGTGACTATGACCTTAGTCATTATAACTTAAGTTAGATCAAGAAATGACCACTCTCTTTCTCATTCATCTGTGATGACAACATTTGGTGTTGGGCAAGTTGAAAGTGCTGATGAACTGTATACTTAATTTGACCACCAAGGGGTGAAGGAGCCAGGAAAACATTTGTATGAGCAGGTCATTATTTGAAGTTTAGTTAGCAAAGTGGCTTATGTAATAATCATCCTTGTGATAACGATCTTTTACTTTTCTACTAAGTAAAAATGTTTTTATTTAGTCTCCATTAGTTACTAATAGCATATTACATTTTCAATAAACATGTGTAAAGGATCATTGGTTGAGAGCTGAAATTAACCTTGAAATTAACTCTGACATTCTCATTTTACAGGTGAATAAACTGAGGGACAGATTGGCTCACAGACTTCCCTCGGGTCACACAATTAGTAAATGTTTGAGTCAGGATTTGAATCTAGGTCTGATTCTTAAATCCCATAATCCATCTACTACACCAGCTGCCTCCCTAAAGGTTGTATAAAAAAGATTAGACACCATCTCTGCCTCCCAGACCCTTCCGGTCTTTGTAATGGTGATCATAGAACTATATACAAGAAAGTGAGAGACATAGGCCTTTAAATGACTTGTCTAATGGTGCACAGGGAGTGGAAAAGATAGGATTCAAACTCAGATTGAGTGATCAAGTTTAGAACTACAAATTGAGCACTTTGACCCAAGGCAGAGTTGAGGAAGGCAAGAGTTCCAAGCAAGGGGGAACAGTGTCATTGGATTGCCAGAGTATGTGTGTGAGTGGGATGGGGTAGGAGGTTGGCATAAGGTATAAGCAGACTGAAAATACTTTACAGCAAATATATTTAATTGGGCAGAAGAGCCACAGGAGGTTTCCCTATGGTTTAGCTTTGTTGTAAAAGCTTTAAATATGTGGTTTTTGGGGAAAGATAAAGTACTTAAAGAGGCAGTCTTTGTTCCGGGACAGTTTTTGTAAAATTCCTCCAACTGCTTACAATGCTTGACTAATTTAAGACAGATCTGACCTTGATGGATATCACAGGCTCAAAAATATAGATAAATTGAAAAATATGGGTGACAGATGCAGGTTTTCTATAGCAAAGGCTGCTAGCACCAGCATCTCTACCAAGATTCTCCCTTAGCCCACACGATTCCACTTCTGAAAATAATTGTCTCCCTGAGCACCACAGTGTTTTACTCGGGGTGTTCACATTCTTGCACATTTGGATGCTTTCCATCTTCCCAGACACAGGCATAAGAGTACAGATTCAGCTTGGCCCAGGATTCTGTCTCTCCTTGTAACTTTTAACACATCCCAAGTTTGGTTAAGAAAACTTTCTCATCTCTTCTTGGCTTTGAGACTTTGCTGAAGCTTAAGAGCAAAAGAGAGAGATGAAAACAAGACGAAAATGAAACCAAATGAGACAGATGAAAAAGAGACAAAAGTTTCTGGAAAAATTGTGTTCCTAACACAAACCATCGTGGATTGGCTGAAATTCAGTTCTAGCTTTCCCACTTTCTGGGTGGGTCAAGTCAACAGTATTTATTAAGTACCTATTATGTGCCAGACACATAGTGGATTTGTTTCTCTGGGCCTCAGTTTTCTCATCTGTAAAATGAGGAGGTTGGACAAGATAATTTCTAAGGACTACTCCATTTCTATGATTCTTTGGGTGTTGCTGGTTAATACAAGCACCCAGGGGAGGCAGCACTGAAGAGGGTGACTGATGAAAAGGATGTCTCTAATACCTGCTGAAAGATAGTCTCTGGTGGCCATAGTCCATGTGCTCCTTAGGTTATGACAATATTTACCACTCACAAAGATGGCCCTGGGTTAGTCTTATTGCTATTTTTTGAACCAGACCTGTAATTTGATTAGTCTATGAAGAAAATCATTTGACCAATACAGGTCTATAGCTGTTCTGCATCTTCTAGACTTAAGCAGTTACCTGTGGGCATTGAGAGGTCCCATAACCGGTGTGTATTAGAGGTGATATTTGAATCCAAATTTCCCTGGCCCCAAGGTTACATCTCTAACTCCGATATATAGATGGGGAGCCTGTGACCTTAAGGCCACATGCCACTGAATTCAGTCAAAAGGGTACACTTAAGGACCTAGAAGTTCACACATGGCCTTATGGCTGAAGCTTTCCCATTCCTGTATGCCTCTTGGTAGAAAAGTAGTATTCCCACTTCATAGATGAGATGGGCAACTAGGTGGTCAGGGGATAGAGCACCAGACCTGGAATCAGGAAAACCTGAGTTCAAATCTGGCCTTAGATACTTACTAGCTGTGTGACCCTGGGCAAGTCATTTAACTTTGTCTGCCTCTATTTTCTCATCTGTTAAATGAGCTGGAGATGGAAATGGCAAACCACTCCAATATCTTTGCCAAGAAAACCCCAATGGGGTCGTGAAGAGACAGATACAACTGAACAGCCACAGATAAGGTAACTGACATTTGCAAAAATCCCTTGTTCAAGGTGTGACGGCTAATGGGTGTCAGAGCTTGGACTCAAATCTTGATTCTCTGATGCTAAATCCAAAGCTCTTTCCACTATACCAGATGATTTCCACTAATGAGGTTTAGTTAACATCTTTTCCTCTTATCTCTTGTTGGGATGTAAAAAATTTTTTTACTCTAAGCTCTGAAAAAAACTAAATATTACTGACAATCCCAATTTTTTAAGCACTTTACTATATGTCTAATTTTTAAACTTTCAAAATCATCTACTAGGATATTCCCTGGACCCAATTCATGTGATGCATAATCCTCTCAAGTTAGGTAGCGCATTGATAGACTCCAATTTCTGTTGTTGTTGTGTTGTTCAATCATTTCAGTCATGTCTGACTCTTTATGACCCCATTTGGGGTTTTCTTGGTAAGGATACTGGAGTGGTTTGCCATTTCCTCCTCCAGATCATTTTATAGATAAGGAACTGAGGCAAACAATTCTCTTAAGTTGGGTAGTTCATTGATAGAATCCAAGCTATTGATAGACTCCAAGGAGCATTCTCATCAATATTAAGTGTGATGGGAGGATTATTTTATTCTTATTGCCCCATTTATTCTATTCAATTCAACAGTTATCTATTATGAATATACTATGAACCCATCTTTGCATGAGTTATTATGGGGGCTATAAAGCTGAATGGAGAAGTGGGCTTGCCTCAAGGAGACTAAAGCCTTACATGAAATAATTAGAAAGCATTGTAATACTATATTCAGTCAAGTGCCAGGTGATGTTGCTACACAGAGACCCTAAGTGCAAGAGGCACTCAGAGAAGGGAGTTTATGTTCAACTGTTGAAATCTTTCTCTTTCAGATTCCAGTTTCGATGCTGCTTCTGCTATGAAACTTTACTTCATCCACATGGCTGAAAATGTTTCTTCCCTCTTTCAATATTCCTAGAAAGCTTTAGTTTCTTTACCATTTTTAGACTATCTTCTATGGCATAATTTATGTATGACTCATATCTATCTCCAGTAGACAGAAAGCTCCTTGAGTGAAAGAACTGTTGTGTTTTCTACTTTGTGTCCCCAGCACCAAGCACATTGATTGGCCCCTAGTTAGTGCTTAATAAATTCTTGTCAAATCAAATTTGGGTTAGAATAGTGGATGAAGGCTTTGTGGAGAAGGTAGGTCTTGAGAGATGGGCAGAATTTTGGCAGACACAAATTACACAAGTGCAGCAAGATGGATTTGGGGTTCACTGTGATCCCTGTGAATTTTGATATATTGAAAGTCGCCAATCATCTCTCATCTTGCCTTTGTGCTATGTTTTCCTTCCGGATGTTCTCCTTTGAAACCTCTCAGGTACTGACCTGACACTAGGTTAGTGCCATCTGAAAATTTACACCATGTTACCCCAGTTTCTTCAGTACTCTCACATAAGTTTTATGGGGAGAGCTATGACTCCCACTTCTAGGAAACAACAGATCTACCTGATTTCAGAAACAGGATGAAAAAACTGACCTTCAGAAATCAGGCAGTGTCTCAGGGGACACATCCCAATGAATTAGGGCAATCAGTATTTCTTCATCCCATATTTCATATACATTTCAGTTCAACCCACATTTATTGAACACCTTCTGTATGCTAGGAGGTATGCTTGGTGGTGGGGATACAGAGACCTGAAGCAGTCTCTGACTTTATGCAACTTATATTCCACTTTTGGTGGTGGTGGTGGAGTTATGACATGTACATAGATAATTAGATATAAAACACACATACACAGTAATTTTGGCCAAGGACAGCAGAGCAATCACTAACAAAACAGAAAAGTGGGAGAAAGATTAGCAAAGACCTCATGTAAAAGGTGACACTTGACATGACTTTGGAAGAGTACCAGAGATTTTAAGATGTGAAGGCGAGGAGGGACTGCCTTTTAGCAGTGCAGAACAGCCTATTCAAAGGAACAGAGATGAGAAGAAATTTCAGGTTTAGGAAACAGTAGGGGTCAGTGCATAGAGTGCTGAGCCTTAAGTCAGAAAGACCCGAGTTTAAATCTGGCCTTAGACACTTACTGGTTGTGTGACCTTGGGTAAGTCACTTAACCCTATTTGCTTTGGTTTCTTCTTCTGTAAAATGAGTTGGAGAAGGAAACGGCAAACCATTCCAGCATCTTTGCCAAGAAAACCCCAAATGAGCTCACAAAGAATCAGACACGACTGAATTGACTGAACACATCGTCTGGAACATAGAATGCTTGATGGAGAGGAATGTGAAATCATCCAAGAAGGCTTGGTTTTAGTCAGATTGTGAAATGTTTGATATGCCAATTAGGAATTTGAATTTTGTTCTGGGGAGAAGAGGGGATCAATGAAGCTTCTAAAGCAGGGGATTAACATGGTCAGTTCTATGTTTTAGTAAAATCAATTTTGTAGCTATGTGGAGAATAAATTGGAGAGGGGAAAAGATTGAAGGCAGAAAGACCAAAGACAAGAATATTTTAATAGTCCACAGAGAAGTGATGAGGGCCTGAACTAGGATGGTTGACTATGGGAGGAGAAAGAATGCGAATTTGAGAGATGTTGTAGGGAATCTAGGTGGTGCAGTGGATAGAGTGCTGGATCTGGAGTCAGGAAGAGTCATCTACCTGAGTTCAAATCCAGCCTTAGACACTTAACTAGCTGTGTGACCCTGAGCAAGTCACTCAACCCCATTTGCCTCAGTTTCCTCATATGTAAAATGGAGAAGGAAATAACAAACTAGTCCCCATATCTTTGCCAAGAAAAGCTCAGAAGGTCTCACTAAAAGTTGGACATGCCTGAACAACAATGACAACATTTTTTTTGTGTTATAGTGGATAGAGTGCTGGGCTGGAGTCAGGAAAACTCATCTTCCTGAGTTCAAATACAGCCTCACATACTTGCTGTGTGACCCTGGGCAAGTCATTTAACCCTGTTTTCTTCAGTTTCCTCATCTGTAAAATGAGCTGGAGAAGGAACTGGCAAGCCACTCCAGTATCCTTGCCAAGAAAACCCCAAGTGGGGTCAGAAAGAGTCAGACATGACTGAAAATGAATAACAAGAAGGGTCGAGTAAAATGGACAAGACTTGGCAACTGATGAATAAAAGAGATGAAGAAAAGTGAAGATTGAAGGAAGGCACTGAGTTTATGAACTCGGGTGACTAGAAGGATGGCAGTGTCCTCGATAGAACTAGAGCAATTATTAATAATAATGATTATGATAATAGCTAGCGCTTTTACAGTGCCCTAAGGTTTGCAACGTGCTTTTGTCATTCAAGCAACAAGCATTTGTTTAAATGCGTGCTTACTATTAGCCTGACACTGTACTAAACGGGGAGGAGGGGGGAGGGGTAGAAAAAAGGCAAAAGCAATATTTACTCTCAGGGATCTCATGTTCCAGTTGGGTGGCAGCATGCACACCACCACTATGTATGTACAAGATATAAGCAGAGTGAATGGGAGGCAATCTCCAACAGAGGCATTAGCTGGGTAGGGGAGAGGCTTCCTGCAGAAGGTAAGATTTGACCTGATTCTTGAACGAATCCAAGGAAGTTCAGTAAGTGGACACGAGTAGAGAAGACCCTAGGGAACAGCCAGTGAAAAGGTAGAGTCAGGAGACAAAACATCATCACATGAGAAGTATGGCAAGAAGGAAGGTGTTGCTGGATCATAACAGATGTGAAGGAGGGCAAAGTGTAAGGTGTCTTGAAAGCTAGCAAGGGGTCAATTTGTGGAGGGTGTTAAGTGCAAAAGAACATTTTATATTTGATCCTGAAAGCAATAGGGAGCCAGCTGGAGTTTACAGAATAGAGAGAGGAATTAACATGGTCAGACCTGAACTTTAGGAAAATCACTTTGCCAGCTGAGCATAGGATGGATCCGAATGTGGAGAGATTTGGGGCAGGAACGTCAAGCAGCAGGCTCCTGCAGCGGTCCAGGTGGGAGGTGATGATGGCCTGTACCATTGTGGTGGTCGTGGGGATAGAGAGAACGGCACATGTCCAGGAGCTATCTGAAGGTCAAAAAAGTAAGACTTGGCAATTGATTTGGATATGTGGAGTGAGTGTGAAAGAGAAATCAAGGGTGACACTGAAGTTGTGAGTCTCAGGGACCAAAAGGATGATGTTGCCCTCAACAGAGATAGCAAAGTTCAGAAAGAAGGGGAGGTTTTGGGGGAAGGATAATGAGTTTGTTTTTGGATATGTTGGGTTTGAGATGTCTATGGGACATTCAGTTCAAGATGTCTGAAAGGAGACGAGCTCATAAGAGAGGCTAGCGTTGGATACAGACAAACACATACAATCCACATACATACATAAATACGTGTGTATTACATATGTGTGTATGTATGTGTATATATATATACAAATGTATATACACATTTTGTGTATATATGTATATATAGATATTATTATAGATATAGATAATATAGATAAAATCATCTGCCTAGAGATAATAATTAAACCCCTGGGAGCTGATAAAATCACCAAGTGAAGGTAGTATAGAGGGAAAAGCAGAGAGGGCCCAGCACAGAGCTTTGGGGAATGCCAATTGTTAGTAAAGTTTCAGTTCAATGATGTTACATATGCTGTCTCTTTTGATCCTTGCAATAAGCCTTTAAGGTAGGTGTTATTTTTATACCCATTTTGCAGATGAGGTAACCAAGGTTGAGAGAGCTTAAGCTCAAGGCCACATAGGTAGAAAGTGTCTGAGGTAGTATTTTAACTCAGATCTTCTTTTCTCCAAGTTTTGCATTGTGTCTACTGTGCCACCTAACTGACTCCAAATTAGGAAGCAAAGAGTGGGTTGGAGGGAAAGAAAATGAGTTGCATATTAAGCATTTGAGTTTGAGATGTCTAAAGGGGATCCAACAGGAAGCCGGTCACGTAGGATTGTAGCTAGGGAGAGAAATAGTTAGATTTGTAATTTATGGACTCCTCAGCAAAGAGATAACAGCCCTGTAGGAGTTGATTAGGTCACCAAAAGAGCATAGTGAGAGAAGAGGAGAAGACCTAGGAGAAGTCTTTGGTGCACACCCACACCTAGGAGGTGGCACACAGTTGATCTTCCAAAAAATGAACATGGGATCAAGGTTGCAAGAAGAGGAGTTGACGTTGGCAAGGAGAAAGATCATCTTTTCTTCCAAGCCTGGAGGAAAGGAAGGGAGAATGAAAGATGATGTTAAAAGGACTTGAGACACAGAGGTAGGGAGAAGTGGGAACCTGTTATGGGAATCTGAAGATCTTCCCTGCCCCTAGGCCCTTTGCTGAAGTGGCTACGTGACTCTGAGAACCTTCCCAGATTTGAAAGTATACTCTGTTCCCTAATAGGCTGAATGTGGTCACGTGGAGCCTGTGGC
>JAQQSV010001715.1:0-25014 GCA_028646515.1 Pseudochirops corinnae
CTCAATTATAAGGGTGAATTTCTTATTTTATTTTACATATAATGCTTTCTTTTCATCATATTAAAATAAAAAAAGTTACTGTTAAAGACAATTAATAAGAGCTAATATATAGTGTGTTAAAGTAGAAATTACATACAATATCCTTAATTTTATAGATGAGGAAACTGAGGCTCAGAGGGGTTAAGAGATTTGCCCAGGTTAAGTAGTTTACACCTACGAAGTATCTGAGGTGGGATATGGTTATTTTTTTAAACAGAACCATTTCTTTGCTTTATTTTTTTAAATCTCTCTTATTCCCAGCCCCCATTTCTTTGTTTTAAAGAAAGTCTAAATCCAACAAACCAGTCAGACTGTTTCAGGATTAAGTTACTCTGTAAATTGGTTTCAGAATTGAAAGGCACCTTACAACATCAAGTACAAAAGGCCATAAACGAACTGTTGGTTTCTATCAGCGAAAATTTCTGTTCACTGAAATTTAAAGGCCTTGTATGTACAATGTTTAACAATTTACTGCCTAAACTTTTGTTTCACCATCAACTATTGCTGAGGTACCACACCTATTCTCAATTCCAAGTCCAGCATTTTAAATATGACAGAGATCTGTCATAACATACAAGCTATGATTATTACATAATATGACTTAAACAAATATACCAGAATTCATACATTTCTATGGGTATTATCTTGGGGGGGGGGAGGCAAGTTACCAATTTTTGTTTTGTGTACTGCATTTTATGAGTTATTTCATAGTGTACTGTGTTAGGAAAAGTGCATGTTATCAGAATTAATCTTTTGTTATAAAGAATTGTGAGCAGAAAAGTATATTTTAATCAATCTTTAGGGAAAGATTACAGTTTTTGGTTGTCATGGGAACTTAAACTCCTATTTCCCATTGGTTACTGAATCAACATTTACCTTTTCTTTTTTAATTTTACTTTCACACCACTTTCTAGGAATGTGTTATCTTTCCACAAAAACCCAGAATTAATTTTATTAGGTTGCTCTACATATGACTATTCTGATGTTCAGTAAGTGCTCTCTTCTGACTGAAGGTTTTTTTACATACATTACACATCCATAAGGTTTCTCTCTAGTACGAATATTCTGATGGCCATTAAGTATTCTTTTCTGTTTCTCTCCAGGATGAATTTTCTGACGTTCAGTAAGTCTTATCTTATGGCTGAAGGCCCTGACGAACATTCATAAGGTTTCTCTTCAGTATGAATCGTCCGATGTTAAACAAAGTACTGAATTCCTTTGGAAGGCTATGCTACCTTCACTGCAATTCATAAAGGTTCTCTCCCTTATGATTTCTCAGATGGTAGACAAGTCCTAATTTGTGTCTAAAGTCTCTTCCACATTCGTGACATTTATAAGGCTTATTTCCAGTATGAATTCTCTGATGTCCAATAAATCCTAACTTCTGTCTGTAGGCTTTCTCATATTTGTTACAGTTCTCCCATATGAATGATTTGATGATCATGTGTCATCCTCTGTATGAAGATCTTTCCACAATCATTGTATTTGTAAGGTTTCTCTCCAGAATAAATTCACTGATGTTTTATAAGTCTTATTTTCTGACTAAAAGCTTTTCCACATTTATTAACATCATCTGATTTTGAGTAATATTTATGCTACTAGAGAAGGTCTGACCACTTTTAGTACCTAAATGTACTTTCTCTCCAATATGTATACTACAATTTTTATTAAGATCTGAACTAATAACTAAGCAATTTCTTATGCTTATTATTCCTAGAAAACATCTTCTTTGAGCAAATTCTCCTTTATTTAGGTATGAATACAATCTGACTCACCTTTGCTTTGTATCATACTGATGGAAGAATTTATTTCCAATAGATATTTTGTGCTGTGTAAAAAAGGGTTATTCTTTGGGAAAAGCTTCTGTTATTTTTTTAATACGCATGGCCTCTTACTTGATTGGAAATATTCATTTCTGGGGTTTGTAACATACCTAGAAAGTTTCTCCTTGTTCTAGCATTTTTTAAATAAGGCACCACATTCCCAGGCTTCATCAAATTTGAAGACATGGGGGACCATTTGATGGATTCTTGCTTGGAATGATTTTTCCACAAAGAGGCTCATCTTTGAAGCCACCTCCCTGGTTTCAGGTCTAGTGTTCTGAAATGCTTTTCACTTACTCACTCACCTAGACAGGTACTTCTTGGGCCATCTCCCTCTGACATCCAAACCACTTTCCCTCGCTCCAAATGGTTGATCATATTTGGTCTAAACTGCTAGTCCCAGTCAGATCAGGTTCTAGAAGTTCTTCAGCATCACATCCCAGTAAAGCTCACTGTGGGAGGGATGCAGGTGCCTCTATTTCTCTTGGGTCAAGTTCACATTCACTGTTTCCTGGTAATCCTTGCTGGGCAGGAGTATAGGGGCAATTCTCCCTCTTCAATGCTCCCACTAGATAGGAAAGGGCAGAGTCCTCAGAAATCAGAGCATCTCCCCAGAAAGGCTGAATGTTGAGAAGCATGGTGCCAGAGGCTTCTCTTGACTCCTTTTGCCCACTCACTCTACCTCAATTTCTCTCTAGTTGCCTGGGTAATATCTTTAAAGTAGTCATTTGGGGTTCTGAGCTAAGGGGACGATGGGTGTGTGTGTGTGTGTGTGTGTGTGTGTGTGTGTGTGTGTGTGTGTGTGTGTGTGTGTGTGTGTGTTTTCCAGTAAAGTTGTCCATCAAAAATTTTTGAGAATTCCTTTCTGTAACTTCCTTTGGCATGTTCCTTTTAATATCTTCACTAAATGGCAAATCTTTTTCTTCTAGGGGAGCTGATTTTAAGTAGTCAAGTATCATTCAGAAGCAAATCAAACCAATAATATGGTAGCTGTTCAACTAGATAGTACCATTTTAGTTAACAATGAGGTGTAATAAGGCATGATTTTCTTGTGAGACATTTAAGTTGATTCTGAAGGTAATTTGTAAAAAAGAGTTGCAAAATATTTTGAGTGACAGGCTTGTTCTAATAAGTACTTCAGGATAACTACTTCGAAGGAAGACAACCATTTTATATATAAGTTCCAGTAGGTTTGTTGTTTGATTTTTTTCTAAAAATAGAATTTTTTTTCATTTTTCTTTTTAAATTTATTTGTTTACTTTTAGTTTACAACATTTAGTTCCACAATCCCTTGAGTTCCAAATTTTCTCCCCCTCTCCCTCCCATGGTGGCATGCAATCAAATATAGGTTCTACAAATAACTTCATATTAAACATTAGTCAAGTTGTAAAGAAGGATTATAACCAATGGAGTGGACAATGAGAAAGAAGGGACAAAAACAAAACACAAAAGTGAGGGAGCAAGTAGTTTGCTTCAATCTGCATTCAGATTCTTTCTCTGGATGTGGATAAGATAGAATGTTTTGATAGATGATGCAGATATATATTGAAGGATTTTAATTATGGGGAGGTTTTATTTGCTCAGTGGAAGGTAGGGGTAATTAGAAGAATAATAAAAAAAACTCCATTGATGGGAATTAATGGGGAGTATTGATTAGGAAAAAAATAGTATGTCAATGCACAGGATTTAAGTGAACACTAGGGTATATGTATATGTATGTATACATATATATATATATATTTGCTTTTGGGAAGGGGGAAGGCAGGGCAATTGGAACACTAGTATATTTTAAAATCATACAATGAAATGGCATATAATGTGTAATAAAAATTTTTTAAATCTTCAAATTCTAATTATGTTTTAGTTATTCATAACAAATTGATGTCAGTTATTCATCATCATTTATTCTGTTTATACCAGTTATGACAACAGAAAAAAGAAACACAATTATGTTAGAATAAGAAACAGTGAAACATTTTAGTATAAGTAAGTATTCATGACATATTGGCATAATGCTTAGTCTATATAGTAAATTAGCTGTTATATATCTTTGTCACACATTAAAAAAATTAATTAAAAATACTTAATTGCTTAGAAAGATGCACACATTTACTTCAGTACAGAAGACATGGACAAATTCAGAGTTGTGATTTCAGAGACAGAGGACTTATAGATGAGTCTTGGAGAGCTGCCAAGGGCAATCGAGAAGTTAAATGACTTTCCCAGGATATCACAGCCAGTATGTGTCAGAGGCTGGACTTTGTTTAGTCTTCCTGGTTACAAAGCTTGCTCTCTATCTACTATACAGGCTGCCTCCCTTATTTTAGAATAAAAAAACTTAAAATCTTGGTCAAAGATCATAATTTATTTATAAGAAAATTATACCTTGTAGAAACCTACAGGATTGCTTTTTTCCATCCTGTGGTCTATTCTGAAAGCACTAGATAGCTAAAATATTGGATATGATTTAAGTTGGTGGGGAAAAAGAACATTTCAACACCTGCAAAAATGTTCCCCATCAAGTCTCTTTATTATTCTTGTGCCATGAAAATGAATGCTTACTTTAGCCCAGTAACATTGTAGGAGGTTAATAGAAAGGGAAAGGAGTTTAAGGATCTCATTACATACCCTTTTGTTATGTCACGAAGCTAAATTATTATGATTTTTATATAGAGACTTGAAGAGAAAACAAGATAAAAAAAATACTGAGAAAAATTAGTGATTTCTTTACGATTTTTAATACTGGAAAAATTGTTCTTTTAAGAAAACTTTTTGCATATATATGTGAATATATATACGCAACTCTTTAGGCATATGCAATTATGTACACATGTAAACTACTGCGTGTTGAATACTGGTGGTGAGCATGCTCTGTGGACCAATGTGAAGCAATTTAAATGTGACCATCTTTTCTATCCTGTATACACTAAGAAGTATACTATGGATTTTAGCTACAATCACTAACTGCTATGTCTGGTGTTATTTGGTTCTATCTTCCTTTCATAATCAAAATCTGTTGGGAGCTCTTGAATACACAATCACTGTTTTTTTGTCTGCTTCTATTCCTCAAACATATGTCTATGTTGAAGGAGTTAGAGTGGGAATGAACCTTGGCTATATGAAATCAAATTTCTGCCTGGCTTTAAGGCATATCTTCTTATCACATATGGGGTTGGCCTATATCAGCTAACTAGCTCAGTTTCTTTGTGATCCCACATCCATTATTCCATATATGAGTTGCCCAACAAAGCCATAGTGTAACTTGCATCACTCTAATGTTGGCAGACTAGATTTTGCTGATGACTTTACCTAGCTATAATGTGTGGTCAGGCTCATGGATGATACTGATGAAATTTCAAATACACATCATTATAGTAAGGATCTCTTATAGAGATTTGCTACTGTACATAATTATGATCTGGGATTTCATCATTTATCGAAAAATTCTTTCACTAAAGTGACCACAGAACATTTTGCCTCAATTTGGTATTTTAATTTTGTTAACGAGAGGATCATTGGACATAATGCTTCCTATTAAGAAAGGGCCAAGGTATGGAAAGTTTCAGGAGTATGGCTGCACCATTATGAAATCAGAGAGAGAATTTATAAATCTTTTTTCAAAATTAATTAATTAATTTTTGCTTTTTTTGGAGGGGGGAATGCAGGGCAATTGGGGTTAAGTGACTTGTCCAAGGTCACATGACTAGTAAGTGTTAAGTGTCTGAGGCTGGATTTGAACTCAGGTCCTCCTGACTCCAGTGCTGGTGCTCTATTCATTGCGCCACCTCACCTCCCTGAGAATTTATAAATCTTGAGCCAAAGCATGCTCATATCCATTTCTCTAGAAGGTCATCAAAGTGAACAGACTCCTGGAACACTGTAGGTAAGAGAAGTCAGGAAGCTGGATATATAACTTTAAGACGAGGATTGGCTTTCAAGTATGGATAACCTGGAATGAAGCATGAAGACGGAACACCCAACAGTGTTGGATACAGCAAGGTAACTAGACCCTATTTTCATCTTTCTCCCTGGGGTTTCCTTGCCTGGTATAAAGGGTGGGAATGTAGGAACACCTGAAGGGGAGCAGATGATCCTTTCCTTCAGATGATCCTAACTGTTGAGTGTGTTTTACCACTGGTTCCACTGTGGTGTGGTGGTACATGCAAAACCCACTCCCTCTTCCTTCTTAATGCATATGGAGTGGGTAAGAAAGAAAGGAGGTACAAAGTTCAGAGAGGAAGATACAAGAAAAATTTGCTAAAAATCTGGATATTGGCAGGTTATAGAGATCAGAATGAAGATTTCAATGCCACAGAAACTCATGAATGAGTAAGTTCCCTCTATCGATGCAGGCTGGCATCTTATCTTAAATTTATATAATCTTAGAGACTTGGTCAAGGAACTGTGAGGCTAAGTGACTTACTCAGTAGGTGTCACAGGAGAGACCTGGACTAGGGTCTTCATGGTTCCAAAGCCAGTTCTCTATTCACTATACAATGCTGCACTCATAAAGATGCAGCTAAAAATCAAAGTTATCAAAAAGTAAAATTGTCTCAGTCAACAGGCAGGATGAGAAAATGGACTTAAGAGTTTTCTAATACCACCAGTCTTTGTCAGAGAGAGGCTAATTTCCAAAAGGTGAAAAACAAAACCCCTTGGAGCTAAACCAAGAGCAGTCTTGACTAAAAGCAGACCACATATGCCATGTATATGATATCTTCTTACTGTATTACCATTTCATTTTGAGAGGAGGTAAAGAAACTGTTACTGAAGTGAGTTTAGTTAGGCCTTTAGCATTTATCCTCAGGTAGTTATTATCCTGAATACTTAGCTTAATCTCCCCCATCTTGGCAGTCTGAGAATACATAATGATGATGTTTTCCATTATATTACCTTATGGATCAATGCTTCAATTAAATTGTATTTTTCTATTCTAGGGCTAGAAGATCTCATTTTCTTCCTTTTCTAGTGCCTGTGATTCAGTATCAAAGACTGCCTAGGAAAATATGCCCTCATTCATATCTACCTTAAGTCACTCTGTCTCTGAATATCTTTCCTTCTCTGCTCTTCCTTTCCAATATGCCATCTGGAATCTCAACTCTTCTTTCATACTCCTTATATCTTCCTGCAATCATGGAAAAGTGGATTCCTCAGCAGACAATGCATGCCTGGCCACAATTCACCTATTTCCCCTGGGCTCCCTCTGACCATATATTGGACCATATGGAATATCTTCTTTCCTGTGGTCTGTCTAAACCAGGGAGAAGAGATACTCCATGTTCCTTAATACCCCTTCTAGACTTGTACTCTACTATCATTCCTAATCTTTCCTTTTCTGAAGTTCACTCTACCCATTTATATTACTATATTCAGACCCCGGCTGTGGTTATATACCAGTGCCCCACTCCCACCCCCCACCCTGGGCCATTCTCCTTCTTCTTCTCAAGGACTTCCCCTTTAGCATTTGGCTCATTGTCTTCTACTCCACCCTGATCCTGCCAATATTTTAGCCACATTAGAAAACAACAATTTACCCAAATCTTACTTTCTGCCTTTAAAAAAAAAAAAAAGAAACACTTCTCCTCTCCCGACGATCACCTCAAGCTGTCATCTCTCTTGTTCCCCTTTCAAAGTCAAGTTGCCGGAAACTGCTGCTGAACCTTATGGTCTGAACATTCTCTACTCTTACTCACTTCTCAATTTCTTTCAATCTGGCTTCCAACCTAATGCCTCAATTGAAACTTAATTCTCTAATATCATATTTTAACCATTAAATCCTCTTTTCTTACATCAATCTACATTCTCCTTGACTTCTCTGCAATATTTGATATTGAAACTACTACTTCCTCCCTTTTCCTAACAGTGTACATTCAGTTTTCCTTCTATCAACCTAATTGGTTTTCTCCATCTTTGGCACATCCACACTATGACTCTTCTCTCTGTGATCTCATTAACTCTCATAAGCTCAATTATTATTGTAATGTAGATGACTTCCAGACCTAATTTATCTACTGAACTTGAGGTCTCATATTTCCAATTTGTCTCTACATAGGAAGCCCAAACTCAATATGTGCAAAATTATCTTCCCCCTGTAAACCTGACCTTCCTGCAAACTTTCCTATTTTGTTGATGGTACTACTATTCTTCTGATTAACCAGGTTCACAACTTAAGTCATTCATCACTCCTCCTCTACCTTCATACCTCTCCCCATAACTAAGGAGTTGCTAAACATCGCTGATTTTACCTCGACAAGATCGCCTGCATCCATCCCCTCTTCTACACTAGTTTCATTTAAAGCTTATTTTATGAGCTGCCTCCTATGGAAAGACTTTCCTGACTTCCTTAGCTGTTAGTTTTCTCTCTTGGGGATACATTTTGACATCAAACTCACCAACATATAACTTTGCTTAGATGACTTTCTCTAAATTTTTGATGTTTAATAATCCTTTGAATTATTGCAGTTTATGCCAAAACATTTGGACAAAAAGTATCCTCAAAAAAAAAAAAAGCACAGACTAAATCAATGGATCAATTACATCATTATTTTTTGCTTTACAAGCGGTAATAATTACATAAGGTGCAAATATGCCAGACAACTAAAAATATCATAGAATAATTTTAGGATTACATATTAATTTAAGGAAATTCACCTTTGTTCAGAAGTTATTAGAGAATCTCTTACTCTTGAATCAAAGTCTTTAGATAACTAAAACACAGAAGCTTTAATGTTATTTTCTGTACTTATATTTGTTAAGCAGTAAAAGTTTTTTGTATGGTTCTGCAAAGTGGCCAAAAATTATATTAAGCTTTAAAATGCCCTTGGCTATGGTCATATATCAAGAATATCTTGTCAACAATAATCCTAAAATGCTACATTAATTTCCACAACCAAACGAGCTTTCTTTTTTGAAAATATTATAGAGATCATTGTAGCTATTTCTAGTTTTTAGTATAAGCACTTTCCTCTACCATGACCATCTGCATGTTGTCTGAGATATCACCTGATCATCAGATAGATAGTAAGGCTACCTATTCCACTAATGACGCAGGCAAAGTTATATTGGGTATGTCACACCATGCCTGAAATCTAGTAGGTGCTTGACAGATTCAGAGAATAATAGACACAGAGCTGGAAGGGCTATTTCTCTTCTAACCTCCATATCTTCTAGATGATGAAACTGAATTTCACACAAGTTAAGAGAATTGTTCAAGGATAAACAGGTAAGTATCACAGGTGGGATTTGAACTCAAGTCCTTTGATTGCAGAATCAATGCTCTTTCCACGGTATCACCGTGAATAATCAAGAAATCATTTTTTATTCACTTCAGTATTTTGTAGGGAATATGAAGAGGCTGAATTAATACAATGAAGATTGTGGTCTATCAACGTTGGCTTCAGAAGAAGGGTCCAGTGGTTCTTCAGGACAGAACTAATATACCAAACAGTTTGGGGACTTTTATAGAAGTAATTGTGAGTCTTTTATTATTGTGATATTTCAACAATTTATTTATATGATAGTATAGAACAATATTTACACTATGGAGGCTACATATCTGAGGTTCTAAGGAAAACTAACATTTTGATACCTATCTTCAGGGTAATTAAAACAATAAAAACTTGTGAGAAAAATAAATGACCACTACCACTCAGCAAAGAAAGTAGTCGAGGTTTTTAATTTAATTTTTTTGGGGGAAAAAGTTTCTGTCAAGTAATATTCATGATATGGAGGCACTGCTAGAAGTTATCAGCTTCATTTTCCTCGGAAGACTAAATGCCTCTAGACTATTTTAAAAAATTAAGAATCTTAGTTTCTAAAACATCTTTCTAAAGTAACTCACCAAGGTAAATGTAAAATTAAGGAAATATGTAGGGCAAAATAAATAGGAAAATGTCACTGTAATCAACAAGCATTTCAATGATGAAAACACATACTGACAGGTTATCAAGAGGAGTGTGCATACCTCTAGTAGCAAATCTTACATAATAAAAAACTTTCCAAAGAGGAAATTAAACTAGAAAGAAGATAAGATTATATTATATTCTTCATTACAAGAATTTTACACCCAGAAGATTTTAAGATATAGGAACATAGAAACTCAAAGAGTCAATTCCCTCTACCAACTCAGGCTGACACCTTTGCTGCAACTTACAGTATTAGAGAATTGCCTAGAGCAGGGACAGAAAGACCACTACAAAAATAAAGTTTTAATGTATTTTAAAATGTAAAAACCCTTCTTAGCTCACCAGTTAAAAAAAAACAAACAAACAAAAAAAAAACCCAACTAACCAAACAACCAGGGTGCCAACCAAACTATAGTTTGCTGACCTCTGGCCTAGAGAACGGAGAGTTTAAATGAATTGCACAGAGTTATATAACCACAAGATGAGTAAAAAATGGATTTGAAGCCAGGTGTTTCTCACTTCAAGGGAAGATCTTTATCTATTATACCACAGTTGCCTCTCAGGTATAATGCGTCCAAGATGTAATGTTTTCTAATTTGTGGCTGTCTTTGGGCCTACATCAAGTTCATTTATTTGAAATAACATTGATATGAAGTGACCTTATTCTTAAAGGTAAAAGATTTCCAGAAGAATTAAGAAAAAAAAGTTTTCACAAAGGCTAATACTCAAGGAAAAAAATTCCAGGCAATGGCAATGCCTAAAATAGTGCTTCACAAAAATTTTATTAATGACACAAAAAATACAAATGTTTAGATGCTGACAAATTTCCTATTTTTTTTGGGGGGGGGGGGGATGTCTTCGTGCTTACTTTACTTTTTTCCTTAAATGGAAAATTCATTAAAAGTTTAATTCATGCTAATAATAGTGACTAAAATATGTATAAGGGAAAATAAAGTATTTCAAGTTCTTTGGACTTTCATTTGCAAGTTAGTGGAGTAGGCAGTCAAGCAATAAATGTGATGATATTTCAGAGAGATATTCTTATTTGTTTTTCTGGTTGATAAAGAGAGGTGTTTTATGCTTATGTTCTAGAAGACTGCTGATAAAGAATCAAAAATAAATCATAGTCCTGAAATTGAAGGATTCCTTTTAGTTCTTTCTCTCTAAGCCAATGCTATGTACACCAAGAAAGGAAAAAGGAAAAATTTCTATCCCCCATCAACTTTGATCTAATCAGCTAGAAAATCTGTATGTCGAAGACATTAGATACACAAGTCTAGAGCATCACACAAAAACAAAACCCAGTCTGCTTTAACTAAATGGTAATTGCTAATTTGTTATGTAACTACTAAGTGTAAAAAGCATTTTCTCATACAAAGAAGAAATAAGTGGTTAATGAATAATGAGGGATACTTGCTCATATTTTGTAGCCTCATTATTGCTGAAATTATGCAATGACAAAAAAAAACAACAAAAAACACAATCCCAAAACAAACAAAAAAACCCCAAACCCTGACAACAAAATAAGATACTATGTATTAATGTATCAGCTTTTAAATAGGATAAGCCTTCAAATGCCAGTCTACACAAAGGGTACAGATGAAAAACAAATGACCCAAGAGACCAGCACGCTTGGCCCTGTGTGGCTACTTGATGTGTGATGTGGGCAAGTCAACTTCCCTCACTGAGTCAGAGTTGTCTCATTTGCACAATGAGGTTTGGTAAAGTTATGCGCGATTATAAGGGAAAGAGCACCAGACTTAGAGTCAGCAAGGGGACAAAGATTTGAATTCAAGACTCTTTTCTTTACTACCTGATACCATGACTTTATACTAATTTCTCTGGACATCAGTTTCCTCATCAATAAAATGAAAGGGGCAGACTAGTGGTCTTAGTTACTTCTAGCCACAATCTTGTTGAAAAGATGATTTTTAAGAGCCTTTTCAATTTGGACATTTTATTCTAAATCACTGGGTAAGAAGAGACTTGAGGAAAGTGCCCAGGTCTTCTAATAATAATTGTACATATATAGCACTTGAAAGTGAGAAAAGTGCTTTACATCAGTTGGGAGAGTTTTAAAGCATCCAATTCACTACTGTAATTCTTTTCTAAATTGTGAGAATAATTGCTTTTTTAAGTTTTAAGGGAATTAGAGAGAAAGGCAATTTAAGAATTGAAATGGCATTAGGGAAAAAAAACACTGAAATCTCAACAAACCTGAAACTGTTTTGTTTCAATTTTTTTAAAAAAAGAACCAGAAAATTCAAAAAAGCAAGATCAAAGAAAACCAAAAGAGCCAATATGTTTTCTTCCTTATAAAGTCACCATCTTATACCTATTGTATGTTTATATATTTATGTAAAAGGGTGAAAAAAATTTTTCTTACTTGTAAAAAGCTTGATGTCTGAGGATTCCATTTCTCTTCTGGTCTTCCATGCCATGTATTTAATATGCTTAAACAAACCTGAAGAAAGACAAAGCTTTAATGGGAAAATTGCAAGATAAAGCATATGAACTAAAACTGTCAATGCTAGAAAGAAAAAAAAAAACTTTGTTACATCAATCTTATCTCTTTCAATCCTTAAGGGTAGTGAGGATGTTGAAAGGAATGGGCATTTTCAGACTATAACAAATATGTTCATAGCACTACAATTTCTTTTAAATGACAAATGATTAAGTAGATTTTGAAAATAATATTCTTAAAGGATGGAGAATTCTAAAGAATTTTTAGGATGGGAGGTTAGAAAGGGGGAGAAAAATGCCTCATTATATGACCTTGTAGTATTTCTGAAAAGGATCAAGTTTCCATGATAAATGAAAAAGGCAGGTAAAAACGCATACATATGAAGGCTGCCTAGTGGTTAAATGTATCTTAGGATCATAGATGAAGAGCTAGAAGGGTCAGAAGAGACCACTGAGTCCAAACCTATCATTTTGGAGAAGTGAAGCCTAGGGAAATTAAGTGACTTGTTTAAGGTAATACACAAACAAGAAAAATGAATTCATCTTGAAACATAAAGATTACTCTGTAGGTATGTGTGCTTAAGTTTATCAAATTTGGAAAAAGCAACACTATTTCTGGAAAAAAATCCAGAACAAAGACTAGAAGATTTTACTAACTTCACAATGAATGAAGAAACTCAGAATATTGTAGAGTTTTTAAAATTACTTATTTTGGGTATTCAAGGATGCTTGCTATTTAAAAGAAAGGTAAGACAAGGTAAAAATTACTTTTTTAAAGGGACAGTAGTTTAGTGTGCAGCAACCATTAATGTTTTTCATTTATGATCTCATGTTATAGCTGGAAGACAAACTGGGAGTAAGCTGAATTTATCAACCAAAAAGAACAGACCTTAAAAGAAGTCAGTTTAAGATTTATTGCTTATATATTGCTGCAATATTATTTCAGTGTAGGAGAAAATTATTTAGCAAGCAATTTTTTTTGTAGAGTTTTTAAAATTTCACATCTATGATTCAATTTAATTTCTCCCAACTCTCTCATGTTTGTAGAGCTAGCGATCTTGTTTTTAAGACAGGAAATTAATACACAGGGAAGTTAAATGACTTGGTCAATGCAACATAGCTATTTAGTTATGAAATGGTGATTAGAAATCTACTAGGCCTTGTTCCTTTGACCATTATACACTGCCAGAAGGGAATGATTCCTTTTGCTTATCTAGATATCAAGAGAAACAACGCAGTATGATGCTCCAGGAACACCTGTATTCAAGTTACTTGTCTGCCACCTACTGCATATGTGACCCTGAACAAGTCATCTTGTCTCTCAGCTCCTTAGGCAAATTTTAAGATTTTAAATTGTAGAAAAGGTAATGATAGGCATTAGTAGAGGGAGTTTCCTTATCCAAGTGTTCCATATATCAGTTAAAATCACACGTCATGTGTACTAATTCCATAACTATCCTGGTGTCAACTATTTTCAAGGTCAGAATCAGTATTTTTATATAATATTTATTCACAGACTGGCTTAAAAAGAAAACATTTTCTTATCCATAAGGGAGTGTAAAGGAGAGAACTGGGCTTGCCTTCAGCTAAAACACTTTAAATTGATAGAAAATATTGGTTCTAATTTCAAAGCTTGTGTTACTACCAGTAGCAAGCAAGATGTTTTAAGTGTAGTCACTGTTTGTTTCTTTTGGGGGCAGGGGAAGCCCACACATTCTTAAACAAGGCAAAGATACATTAAACTTTCTGAACTTTCTGAAGAATCCTTCAAACTGTACTCCTTCAAGTAATTTTGTCACATAAATAAAAGAGCTCAGTACCTTATAACCAGAGAAGTAGCTATTTGTGTAGTCTATATACACCTCTTAGTTTTAAAAATGCTATAATACTGTTGATGGGGTGCTTGGGTACCTACACTTGAACCCCAGTTCCAAAATCACATTTCTCCCTACCCTCAAAACATTGTCTCAGGCACTTTTTCTTCAGCTCAACTGCAGCATGCCCTAGCAGAATACTTATCTCTCTTTCTGATATAGTAATCATCTGTAGATAGAATTTAATTGTTTGAACCAGCTGTGTACTGGCTGAACTGGCTCATAAAGATATTTACTATTCACTGACCTATCATATGTATCCTAGACTCAGTCATACATATACTCCCTTACGATTATCTTGTCTAACCCAGGCATTTCTCAGTCAGCCCTGACCATTAGCTGACTTGGTGATGTTTCAGGTCTAAAGCCACACCTCCTTGGAGCCCCACCTTGGGTTATTTCCCAGTGAATTCTGGGTAAAATACCTGTGCAGTTGATATTGAAAGTGCGTGTTCCTTTAAGAACTGACCACTCCTTAAACACTCTCTAATCCCACACTGACTCACCTATTTAGCATATTTGCCACAGGTTTCACTATAATTTATCCTATATAAACTTTAACTGTATCCCTCTAAGGTTGTAGGTTCCCTAAGAACTCTTGCCCGCTGAAAAGTGTAACAATAAACTTTTGCCACCTTGACTTAAAAAATGCTTGAGTTTGCAAATTCATCCTAGGCGACCTTGCCCTGGGAACTCTGGTCCTTTGGGATCCCTGTATCCCTGTGGGTTTCTGCTTCAACATTTCTGGCACCTCATCACTGTCAGCTTATAGTTTACAGAGAGAGCATAACAAACATCACCATGTAAAAGGTCTTAAGTACCTTCAAACAGATTTTTATTATATCTGAGGAATAACTTTTTTTGTTGGAACCTGACTTCCATATTTAAAATGAAGATAGAGATAACAAAAGATTAGAAAAATACTTAATGCTGTATAACAGTGATTCTCAACCTTCATAATGCTGCGAGCCTTTAATACTCGTATGTGGGCGTATCTGCATGTAGGCAGACTCACCTGGAGACGGATAGAGGAGCAGTGTCTGGGTTCCTAAGACCAATGGAAATATGTGTTTTCCAATGGTCTTAGGTGACCCCTGTGAAAGGGTCATTTGACCCCCAAAGGGGTCGCGACCCACTGGTTGAGAACCCCTGCTGTATAACAAGATCAAGGAGTAACCACAAGCTTGTGAATAAAATGGGCTTGCTTTGTACTACACTAGAGAAACTACCTACAAACACATGAAAGGAAAAGACCGACTGGAGTGTGGTGAGGGTAGAGGTAGTCATTAGCTTTGGTAATGCATGTAACAGGTAGCAGTAGCCTCTAGTTGATGCTCATATCCTTAATTTTTTTGAAATGTAAGGCATGGGCTAATGGAGGATTTGTTTAAGCTCTTGTGGCAGATGGCTTCCTGAAGAGGTGTCTTATAACTAATTCACCAGTTTGCAGGGCCACTTACCTCTGTATCTCCCCTAAAGGGGTTTCTATTCTTTGAATAATTGGTATACATAGGGAAAAGAAATCTTAAGGAATCCATATTTGCTCAGTATAGTGAAATAACATAACTAAAATATGAATACATGGTATAATTACAAAAATATTTTAATACAATGAAAAGAAGTTTTTAAGTATATTACCTTGCCATCATTGTAAAGGTTTGGATTGAATCGAACACTGTGGCCACCAGTTGTCTCCAGATTCACAAGTGGGGGTGAACTTGGGTAGTCTTGTGGAAAATAGACATCAAATTCAAAGCATCCATTTGCATAAGGAGTATCTGCTGGGCCTGTGATTAGAACCTAAGATACAGGGAGGGGAGGAAAAAAAAAAAATCACACCAAGCAGATTAAAATATTTTATATACTTGGATTTTTCTGTGTCAAAAATTAAAAAAGCACAATCTCGTACAAAATAAAGATAGCTTTCTTCAATCAATTAACCAAATGGCATTTATTAAACACCTGGCATATACTAAGTATGGTCCAAGGCACTGGGAATACTAAAGATAAAAAGTAAAAACAGTCATATCCTCGAGAAGTTGACAAAAAGGGGAAAACAAACATAGACATATATTCAAAATAAATGGGTATTTTGGGGGGTGGGAAGAAGGCACTAGTAGCTTGAGGGGATTCAGGTAAGGCTTCAGAAGATGGTACTTGACTTTGATCTTGAAGGAAAACAGATTCTAAGAGGTAGAGGTGAGGAAGGAATACATTCCAGGCATGGGGGAAAGCCAATGCAAAGCGACAGAGACTAGAGACAGAATTAGGTATATGAGCCAGGCCCATTTGGCTGGATCTACAAAGAATGAAAAGAAGAGTGATGCCTGATTAGGGCACAAAAGAAAGTTGAGGCCAAGCTATAAAGAGTAATGAATGATAAACAAAGGAATTTATATTAAATCTTAGAGGTGAAATGAAGTGTTTTTAATATATTGAGTAGGGGAGTTACATGGTCAGACCAATGCTTTAGGAAAATCACTGACAACTGTGTGGAAGATGATTTGGGGAGAGTTGCAAGCAAGGAGACCAATCGGGGTCTACTGTTATAGGCTAAGTAAGAGGTGATAAAGGTCTGAATTGAGATAGTAACAATGTGAGTGGTGAGAAAGGGATGAGAACATGACTCATGAATATAGAAGTGATAAGATCCAGATGACACCGGGGTTATAACATGGGAAAATAGAAAAATGGTAGTGACCTTGACAGAGAGAAACTAGAAAAAAGGGGTATTTTTTTGGGGTAAAAACTGTATTTGTATTTAATACGTTGAATTTTAAATGCCCTATAAGCACCTGGATATGCGTTCCTGTAGCTCAGAACAGAAAAAAGATTGGGACCTATCAATATTAACAGTCATTTTAATAGAGATAATAATCAAACTAATGGAAAGGCTAATGAGCTCAGTTCTTATAAGCTTACACAAATTAGCTCAGGTGATACATCCCAACACGGGCTCTGAAGAATGAAAAGCTATTCTATACCTGGTTTCAGTAATTAACCACCTGGCAAAGAGGAGCCTTTGTGACTGGCTGTGAAGTCAGAACTTAGAAGTATTCAAATAGCACTAATTAGCCAGAGCAAGTTTCTTGGCCCTTTCTGACTTGGCTGGTACTAGAACAAGGAGGACAAGGAACTGAGAGAGCTACTGGGTGACAGTCTGGAGGGGTCATGAAGCCAGCAGTGCATGGCCTTACTTTTGCTTACTCCTCTGTTGTGTCTATTCTTTCCTGTTTTTAGGTGAATTAGACTGAATATAGCTATGACCTTGTGAGCTCTGAAAGGCCAGGTGAGAAGTCATCAACCATAGAGCTGAAGTCTATGTGAGAATCTGCTAGAAGTCATGAGTTAAGTTGATCCAGCTCACAGTAGCAGAGATATGGATTCATCCATCCACACCAGGAGTGATGAACTTGTAGGCTAAAGGCTATATATGGCCTTTTAGGTCCTTCGGGTGCAACCTTTTCACCAAGTACAAGTTTTACAGAACAAATTCTTTTATTAAGGGGTCTTGTTCTATGAAGTTTGGACTCAGTCAAAGGGTCATACTTGAGCACCTAGAGGGCCACATTGCTTGATGAAATTGGTAGAACCAATGTTATACAGAAAATGTGTTAACTTTGAATCCATTCTTTCCAGACATGTTACGTGCACAGGATGTTTGGGGTGGCAAGATGTTCTGTATCTACTCTTGGTATAGCTCTAAAGTAATATCCACTGTAAAAATTAACTGATGTAAATTAGATCACATGGAACTGGTAACCTAATCATTGAGAGGTAACAGTGGAGGCAAAAATACAGTAATGGAAGCATGAGCTGAAATCATTGGAAAAGAAGCACTGTGACCTCTCAGGGGTGCCTTTAGAACGCTGAAGGGGAGAGAAAACCAGCTGCAATATATGAGTTCAGAGACTTGGGTCAAAAATAGCACAAATATCCACCTTATGCCTGATACATGCTATATCTTAGGCTCCAGAACTCCTTCCTGTGTTGATAAACTTAGTTTGTGATAACAGTTAATGAAGTCTTCCTAAGAGATAATTAAGATCATTTTGTTTGAATTCAATATAGGTCAATGAATTTACTTTGTTGCTCTTTGACCAAACACTACATTATAACCCTTGGCATTAATCAAGAAAAAAAAAGCCCCCTGGTTTATAAAGTTCTAAGTTTTGCTAAGTCATCACAAACTACAGTTCCAATAGGTAGGAAAAACACTTAAGAAATCAAAAGATTAATTTCTGTACTTTGGAAAAAGTAGATGTCAAATTGGGAACATGGAATGGAATAAGAAGGAGGTGGTACAGTGGCTAAATCTAAATTGGCTGTGTTCCCCAATAGAACAAATTCCCTGGATCCAGAACCAATCTTTTTCAAGGATAAGACCCCCTGAAATATTAAAATGTTAGATCCTACTAGTTTATAATGTTCATATAGCCTAATTAACCCAGACTCCATAGGTCAAATCAACTAGCATTTGTACCAGGCCCCATAATAAACACTGGGGATACAACGGAAGGCAAAAAACAGTCCCTAATCACAAAGTACTCAAGGTTCAATTGGGGAAGACAACATGCAAATAACTATGTAGAAACAAAATACATACAAGATAAATTGAAGAGAACCTAAGAAGAATGTTACTAAAATTTAGGAATCTAATGCCCTCAAAAAAAATTCCCATTCTCTTTGTCTACTTTGCAGCTTTACTATTTTATATATCTGAGTACGTTTCCCCCCCTAGAAGCATGTAAGATCCATTGGAAAGGGGCTGTTTTTCAATTTGTACCCCTAGTTCTTAGCATATACTAGGCAGTTAATAAATGCCTGGTAAACTGAATTGTCCTACTTACTATCTTATTGAATATTCTGTGCTCACTTGCCTTCAAAGACCCTCTTCTCCTAGCATTTCTAAACTCCCTCCTCGGATCCTCACTTTTTAAAAATAAAAAACCTAGTCTCCTAAGATAAGGGAATCTCAAGTGTCTACTTTCAGTGCTCTTCTCTAATTTCTGTATACTCTCTCCTTTGGCAATATCATTCACAAATACAGATTATCTCAAAATGTCTACTGCCTTACCAAGATGTCCCACAATTCAACATATTCAAAAGTACAGGCACCAACATTCACCCTGTTTCCCATGTTTATGACTTTAAGCTTACCTCTAACCCTTGTTTGTCTCTAATTTATCATTTAATCCACTTCCACATTGCTTCTCTTTGGCTCATCACTCTATTCCACCACAGGGCCATCCTAGTACAGACCCTCAATGCAACCTACCTCTACTACTATAGCCTCCAAAAAGAACACAGGATCATACATTAGGGCTACAAGAGGCCTCAGAAATCATCTAATTTAATCTTTCTTGATCAAGACTGGGGAACTGGGGCTCACAGAGGTTAAGAGCCATACCAAGGTCCCTCAGATAGTAAATGGCAGATGTGAGATTGAAACTCAGGTCTTGTTACCCCAACTCAGGTCTTATTACCCCAAACAGAGCATTTTTCTCACTAGAGCACAATACCTCAACACTCTCCATTCACAATCAATTCTTCATAAAGATGCCAAGTAATCTTTATTATCAACAGATCTAATTTTGTCAATCTTCTCTTTGAAAATTTTCATAATCGCCCTACTGCTCACAAAGTAATATTTAAAATTTTCTGCCTATCATTCAAGGTTCTTTACAACACTAGTATCAAACTCAAAAAGAAACAGGGGACACTCAACTATATGTAACAATTTCTGTGGACTGCATATTGACTCAATTTTAAAATGTGATATGTGTCTACTTTATAGTATTTTTTATTTATTTTGTTAAATATTTTCCAATCAGATTTTAATCTGCAGCAGTCAGTAATGTTATGGACCACGTGTGGCACCAGCATACCTTTCTAATCTTGCATATTGTTCCTTTCTTGACTTAAGTTAACTGTTCTCTGAATACTTCTTGTGCTCTCATGCTTTCCTGCTTTTGCTCTTTCCCTTCCCTCTACCTGAGGCACTGGTCTTCTCTCCTTCTTTGCTTATTGAAATCCTAGCCACACTTTAATTCCCAAGTCAGACATGAAAACCTTCCTTAATATTCCCTGTTTGCCACGTCACTAACAACCTTCCACCTTGGACCTCATAAACCACTTGCTAATGGACTTGTCATGAATTTTTTTAAAGGAAAAATATTTTTTGCAAAAAGTTTATAACAGCATCTTTAGCTTGTACCTTCTAATAAGTAATAATGGGGATGGGAGGGAAAAAAATTAAAATATACTATATACCTTCATGATGTCAAGTCGTTCTTCATCACAGCGTACAAAGACACTGGAAGATGATGAAAGAGGCAGTGATGTTGAAAGTGTCACAGCTTCCTGTGCAAGACGTCTGGCTCTTGCAGCACTATTTGCATCACTTGCATTTTTCACTTGTGACATGTAATGATAATTTACTTTAAAACCCAATTTCCCATCATCATCTTCTGAAACCATTTCAAATGTATCTAGGAAAGAAGAGAAAACAGTAGAAAAGATAAAGCAGTATACATTGTAAAATAAATCTCAGACTTAAAAATTTTGAACCTAGTAAACAATTATTAAAACATGCAATTTCTAGTTCCCAATTTTACAAATGATGCTACTCTAGAATGCAATAACAATGAATTACTAGTGAAATTAAAAAACAATTAATGAAGCTATTTCATCTTTTTTTTTTTTTTGCTAGGTGCTGTAGTAGACCAAAAACGAATATGAGATTCTTTTAGGATTATAATCCTAAATTCAAGATAAATCAAATTTGAAATAGCTAAACAATAATGCAAAGTAGTATATGATTTAATGCCAAGCTAATTAGCTTAGGCAAAAAAACAACAACTATGAGTTCAAAGAAGGAGAAATCAATTAAGTTTTCCTGATATCTATTAATTTTGCTATTATTTTGCTAATAAGTAAACCTAAAAATTTGGATGCCACTATTTCTGACCTGAAACCACCATTAATCTAATCTCTCATGTTTAAGATCTTGGTGTTTAACGATTCTTTATAACAAAGAGTACAACTACAGGTTAAAGGATAACAAGTAATGACTTATGCAAAACAGAAGGTATCAATGAAAACAATGTAGGGGAAACAAACAGAAACAGTGTAAAAGACATATACGATGTTTATAGTCCATAGTGTTTTTCAAAATTTGTTTAAATGAAAATTACTAATTCTATATGACTTCCCAAGAAGTGAAAATGACTCTTCACTGGGCAATCATAATCAATGTGTAATATTACTGAAGCTGTACACAGAGGGAATGTCCCACAGAATAAAAGATTTAGAGCTATAAGGATCCAGTAATATATCTATGTAAATATATGTGTGTGTGTGTGTGTGTATACACACACACACACACACACACACACACATAAAAGTAATCTAGCCTATCACTGTAATTTTTTTTTGATATTTTAAGAATTAATTTGAGATGGAAATCTCTCACCTCCTTCTTTACTACTGAGTGAGACATAATTCTTTGCAACAAATAATAAAAAACAGAAAGGGGGTAGGGTGGGGAAAGCAACTTCAGCAAATCTAACTAGCACATCATGAGTTGGACAGTATGCACAGTATGTTATACCCTCCCACCTCCAGTCCTTCTGCATAGGAGAGAGATGTATTTTCTTCACTCTTCTCTGGTGTCAGCATTTGTACTTATAATTACACAGCCTTAGGGTTTTGACTTTTTGTTTGTTTTTCCTATTTAAATTGTTTTGATTGTGTTATCTTGTTTTCTTTGTTCTGTTTACTCCATTCTGCTGTTTCCATTTTTCTCCAAATTCTTCACATCACTATTTCATATGTGATTATTTACAATTTGTTTACAGCCATATGCTAATTGCGGATATCTAGTTTGTTTCCAGTTCTTTGTCACCACAAAAAGTGCTATGATGACTTTTTTCTGTATATGGGACCTTCTTTTACATCTCTGACCTCCTTGCTTAATAGTGGTTTCTCCAGGTCAAAGGGAATGGTCCCTAATTTCAAGTGCTTTCCCAAATGCTAAGCCTAGTAATTCTAAAGTAGAACCAGCAGAGACCTGATGGGTTAAATGCCCAAGGTTACTCAGGTGGATGTCCTGGGATTGGAATTTAGGTGCTCTGACAATATCCAATATTTGAATAGTTAAATGGAAGCTTCTGGATTTGAAATCCAATGATCTTCCCACTGTATCACAAGAAATAGATAGGAAATGAGAAAGAAACTTAAACAGTTAGAAATTATGGCAGAACTGACATGAATTTGCCTCTAAAAAAGATAAATCCAAAGAAACAGAGTTATTAAACAATTATAGTAAAAATCACTTTCAGAAATCTTTGCAAAAGTATAATGAAAAAACTCTTTAAAAAGACAAAAACTATTTGGTCCTTGGTATAACCTCTAGCGGTAATGACTATCTTTGCTCATGAGACCATTGCTTTTGCTCTCTCTTACGCTGCACAAAGGTAAACTGGGAAAGTAATGGACATGTGCACATTTGAATATATAGCCAAATTTACAATATAAAGATAACAGAGTTGCTTGTAGCTCTAAAATAGCTAAAAAACTATTTAAGAAGTCTGCTGGATTCTGGTTTGTATGAGACAAAGTTGCAACAAAGCCTGAATCATAAACCTTCTACACTTTTTCATTTACTACTACAGATGGTTGTTTAATATATTTGTGATTGGGGTGGTTAGGTGGCGCAGTGAACAGAGCACTGGCCCTAGAGTTGAGAGGACCTGAGTTCAAATTCTGCCTCAAACACTTGACACACTTACTAGCTGTGTGACTTTGGGCAAGTCACTTAACCCCACCCAACTGCCCTACAAAAAAAAACCAACAACCAAAAAAAATGTATATTTGTGATCTTTGTGTATATCACTTTGCTACAGCATTTGCTTTCTTCTGCATTTTGTACTATATCCAGTTTCTTCCATTGACTAAGATCTGTTTTTTAACCTGTATCAAACTATTTTTAAAATTATAGTTTTGTACTATCGTCTGAGATTTGATATTGACACCTACTCCTTGCCATTTTTTTCATTATGATGCTTGAGATACTGATCTTTTGTTTTCCAACATAAATTTTAATAATATTTTATCTAGCTCTATAAAATATTCCTTTGGTAGTCTGATGGGCTAAAGCACTGAATAAGAAAATTTACTCAGGTAATATTGTCATTTAAAAAATTTTATTGGCTAAACCTATCCATCAGGAATTAATGCTTCTTCACATAAGTTCCTCTTTCTTTCTTTTTCTTTTTTTTTTGGCTTTTTGGAGAGGGGAAGGCAGGGCAACTGGGGTTAAGTGACTTGCCCAAGGTCACATGGCTAGTATGTGTTAAGTGTCTGAGGCCACATTTGAACTCAGGTCCTCCTGACTCCAGGGTACTCTATTCACTGAGCCACCTAGCCACCCTGTTCATCTTTACTTCCAAAGAATTTTTCACATAGTTGCATTAATATAGTGCCTGGATACATCTTGGTAGACTCCCAAATATTTTATGGCTTCTGTAACTATTCTGAATTAGAATATGTTTCAGTAGCAATTTGTTTTTAGAAACTTTTTTTTCCTGAGGTAGAAGTAATATAAGAAACATAGAGATGCATGAAAACAGGGAAATAATATAAATACTAAGAAATATGACAGCAAGTGATCAGGGGAATAAATTAGGCATCTATGAATCTTGGAAGCCAGGTAAATGGTTAAGAATTAGAGTTTATAGTGACTCTCTAGAAAAAGGAAAACTGTGAGGCTAATCTGCTAAGCAAGAGCAAGTTGAAGATTGTGGAAGAAGCTGATAAAAGCTAACAACAGTGCCTTACTAGACTAGGAATCAGAGGATATACTCAGGCCATATCCTGCGTAGCATCCCCAGGGAGTAGCAGGTGATTTAGTGAAGAACATCCCCACCTCAGGCATACTTTGCTTATTTGTAGCAAGCAAGATTAAGAATTAGGGGGGAGGCAAGATGGCATAGTAGCAGGAAAACTCCACAGCTGCCCCCAAAATCACCTCAAATACCTATAAAATATGACTCTAAACAAATTTTAGAGCTCTAGAATTCACAAAAGTACTGAGAAACAAAGCTCCAACTGAAAGCAGCCTGGCAGGCAGGCAGGACAGGAAGGGCTCATCACAGCATGCTGGGAGCCAAAACCAGCCCAGTCTGAAACTGCAGGGTGGCCAGGACAAGCTGCAG
This sequence comes from Pseudochirops corinnae, assembly GCA_028646515.1. Classification (NCBI taxonomy): domain Eukaryota; kingdom Metazoa; phylum Chordata; class Mammalia; order Diprotodontia; family Pseudocheiridae; genus Pseudochirops; species Pseudochirops corinnae. The sequence goes on from JAQQSV010001715.1 coordinate 24,321, forward strand.
CAAGGACAAGCAAGGACTAAGTGAAAGGGTAGTGGAACTTGGCTAAATCTGGGGGAGAAAAGCTGGTCCGGCTGTCAGCCTCCAGGGCAAGAAAGCAGCAGAAGCAGCAGCAATGTAGCCACCTCCATGTGGCTGCTTCAGAGCTTGCGGCCTGCAGATTGCAGGGGGGGCCAAGCAATCATTAACAGGCTAAGTGCTCTTGCCTTAAGCTGCTTGGATCAGGATCGTGGTCTTGGGCGGTGGTCCTGAGGTGCATTTTCAGTGAGCCAAAGCTAGTGGGGGCTGCAGTAGACTCCTAATTGCTCTAGCAGCTTTGAAAACCCCAGAAAATTGGGACAGAGCTGTCTCCTCTGGAAGCAGAGTTCCACAGAGCTAAAAAGTCAAGTAATTGACTGGCAACATGAGCAGGCAAAGGAAGCAAAGAAAGCTCAGCAATCCAACTTTAGATTTCTTTTTTGGGGACAAAAAGGATCAAAGCATAGAATGGGAGGAAGACAACATAGTCAGAAGTCCTGCACCAAAAGTTTCCAAGAAAACCGTAGACTGATTACAAGCCATAGAGGAGCTTAAGAAGGATTTTGAAAATCAAATAAGAGAAGTGAAGGAAAAATTGGGAAGAGAAATGAGAATGATGAAAGAAAATCATGAAAAGAGAGTCAACAACCTGACTGAACAAAATAACACCTTAAAAAAC
>JAQQSV010001715.1:25114-49927 GCA_028646515.1 Pseudochirops corinnae
TCTTCCTCCCATTCTATGCTTTGATCCTTTTTGTCCCCAAAAAAGAAATCTAAAGTTGGATTGCTGAGCTTTCTTTGCTTCCTTTGCCTGCTCATGTTGCCAGTCAATTACTTGACTTTTTAGCTCTGTGGAACTCTGCTTCCAGAGGAGACAGCTCTGTCCCAATTTTCTGGGGTTTTCAAAGCTGCTAGAGCAATTAGGAGTCTACTGCAGCCCCCACTAGCTTTGGCTCACTGAAAATGCACCTCAGGACCACCGCCCAAGACCACGATCCTGATCCAAGCAGCTTAAGGCAAGAGCACTTAGCCTGTTAATGATTGCTTGGCCCCCCCTGCAATCTGCAGGCCGCAAGCTCTGAAGCAGCCACATGGAGGTGGCTACATTGCTGCTGCTTCTGCTGCTTTCTTGCCCTGGAGGCTGACAGCCGGACCAGCTTTTCTCCCCCAGATTTAGCCAAGTTCCACTACCCTTTCACTTAGTCCTTGCTTGTCCTTGCTGCAGCTTGTCCTGGCCACCCTGCAGTTTCAGACTGGGCTGGTTTTGGCTCCCAGCATGCTGTGATGAGCCCTTCCTGTCCTGCCTGCCTGCCAGGCTGCTTTCAGTTGGAGCTTTGTTTCTCAGTACTTTTGTGAATTCTAGAGCTCTAAAATTTGTTTAGAGTCATATTTTATAGGTATTTGAGGTGATTTTGGGGGCAGCTGTGGAGTTTTCCTGCTACTATGCCATCTTGCCTCCCCCCTAATTCTTAATCTTGCTTGCTACAAATAAGCAAAGTATGCCTGAGGTGGGGATGTTCTTCACTAAATCACCTGCTACTCCCTGGGGATGCTACGCAGGATATGGCCTGAGTATATCCTCTGATTCCTAGTCTAGTAAGGCACTGTTGTTAGCTTTTATCAGCTTCTTCCACAATCTTCAACTTGCTCTTGCTTAGCAGATTAGCCTCACAGTTTTCCTTTTTCTAGAGAGTCACTATAAACTCTAATTCTTAACCATTTACCTGGCTTCCAAGATTCATAGATGCCTAATTTATTCCCCTGATCACTTGCTGTCATATTTCTTAGTATTTATATTATTTCCCTGTTTTCATGCATCTCTATGTTTCTTATATTACTTCTACCTCAGGAAAAAAAAGTTTCTAAAAACAAATTGCTACTGAAACATATTCTAATTCAGAATAGTTACAGAAGCCATAAAATATTTGGGAGTCTACCAAGATGTATCCAGGCACTATATTAATGCAACTATGTGAAAAATTCTTTGGAAGTAAAGATGAACAGGGTGGCTAGGTGGCTCAGTGAATAGAGTACCCTGGAGTCAGGAGGACCTGAGTTCAAATGTGGCCTCAGACACTTAACACATACTAGCCATGTGACCTTGGGCAAGTCACTTAACCCCAGTTGCCCTGCCTTCCCCTCTCCAAAAAGCCAAAAAAAAAAGAAAAAGAAAGAAAGAGGAACTTATGTGAAGAAGCATTAATTCCTGATGGATAGGTTTAGCCAATAAAATTTTTTAAATGACAATATTACCTGAGTAAATTTTCTTATTCAGTGCTTTAGCCCATCAGACTACCAAAGGAATATTTTATAGAGCTAGATAAAATATTATTAAAATTTATGTTGGAAAACAAAAGATCAGTATCTCAAGCATCATAATGAAAAAAATGGCAAGGAGTAGGTGTCAATATCAAATCTCAGACGATAGTACAAAACTATAATTTTAAAAATAGTTTGATACAGGTTAAAAAACAGATCTTAGTCAATGGAAGAAACTGGATATAGTACAAAATGCAGAAGAAAGCAAATGCTGTAGCAAAGTGATATACACAAAGATCACAAATATACATTTTTTTTGGTTGTTGGTTTTTTTTTGTAGGGCAGTTGGGTGGGGTTAAGTGACTTGCCCAAAGTCACACAGCTAGTAAGTGTGTCAAGTGTTTGAGGCAGAATTTGAACTCAGGTCCTCTCAACTCTAGGGCCAGTGCTCTGTTCACTGCGCCACCTAACCACCCCAATCACAAATATATTAAACAACCATCTGTAGTAGTAAATGAAAAAGTGTAGAAGGTTTATGATTCAGGCTTTGTTGCAACTTTGTCTCATACAAACCAGAATCCAGCAGACTTCTTAAATAGTTTTTTAGCTATTTTAGAGCTACAAGCAACTCTGTTATCTTTATATTGTAAATTTGGCTATATATTCAAATGTGCACATGTCCATTACTTTCCCAGTTTACCTTTGTGCAGCGTAAGAGAGAGCAAAAGCAATGGTCTCATGAGCAAAGATAGTCATTACCGCTAGAGGTTATACCAAGGACCAAATAGTTTTTGTCTTTTTAAAGAGTTTTTTCATTATACTTTTGCAAAGATTTCTGAAAGTGATTTTTACTATAATTGTTTAATAACTCTGTTTCTTTGGATTTATCTTTTTTAGAGGCAAATTCATGTCAGTTCTGCCATAATTTCTAACTGTTTAAGTTTCTTTCTCATTTCCTATCTATTTCTTGTGATACAGTGGGAAGATCATTGGATTTCAAATCCAGAAGCTTCCATTTAACTATTCAAATATTGGATATTGTCAGAGCACCTAAATTCCAATCCCAGGACATCCACCTGAGTAACCTTGGGCATTTAACCCATCAGGTCTCTGCTGGTTCTACTTTAGAATTACTAGGCTTAGCATTTGGGAAAGCACTTGAAATTAGGGACCATTCCCTTTGACCTGGAGAAACCACTATTAAGCAAGGAGGTCAGAGATGTAAAAGAAGGTCCCATATACAGAAAAAAGTCATCATAGCACTTTTTGTGGTGACAAAGAACTGGAAACAAACTAGATATCCGCAATTAGCATATGGCTGTAAACAAATTGTAAATAATCACATATGAAATAGTGATGTGAAGAATTTGGAGAAAAATGGAAACAGCAGAATGGAGTAAACAGAACAAAGAAAACAAGATAACACAATCAAAACAATTTAAATAGGAAAAACAAACAAAAAGTCAAAACCCTAAGGCTGTGTAATTATAAGTACAAATGCTGACACCAGAGAAGAGTGAAGAAAATACATCTCTCTCCTATGCAGAAGGACTGGAGGTGGGAGGGTATAACATACTGTGCATACTGTCCAACTCATGATGTGCTAGTTAGATTTGCTGAAGTTGCTTTCCCCACCCTACCCCCTTTCTGTTTTTTATTATTTGTTGCAAAGAATTATGTCTCACTCAGTAGTAAAGAAGGAGGTGAGAGATTTCCATCTCAAATTAATTCTTAAAATATCAAAAAAAAATTACAGTGATAGGCTAGATTACTTTTATGTGTGTGTGTGTGTGTGTGTGTGTGTGTATACACACACACACACACACATATATTTACATAGATATATTACTGGATCCTTATAGCTCTAAATCTTTTATTCTGTGGGACATTCCCTCTGTGTACAGCTTCAGTAATATTACACATTGATTATGATTGCCCAGTGAAGAGTCATTTTCACTTCTTGGGAAGTCATATAGAATTAGTAATTTTCATTTAAACAAATTTTGAAAAACACTATGGACTATAAACATCGTATATGTCTTTTACACTGTTTCTGTTTGTTTCCCCTACATTGTTTTCATTGATACCTTCTGTTTTGCATAAGTCATTACTTGTTATCCTTTAACCTGTAGTTGTACTCTTTGTTATAAAGAATCGTTAAACACCAAGATCTTAAACATGAGAGATTAGATTAATGGTGGTTTCAGGTCAGAAATAGTGGCATCCAAATTTTTAGGTTTACTTATTAGCAAAATAATAGCAAAATTAATAGATATCAGGAAAACTTAATTGATTTCTCCTTCTTTGAACTCATAGTTGTTGTTTTTTTGCCTAAGCTAATTAGCTTGGCATTAAATCATATACTACTTTGCATTATTGTTTAGCTATTTCAAATTTGATTTATCTTGAATTTAGGATTATAATCCTAAAAGAATCTCATATTCGTTTTTGGTCTACTACAGCACCTAGCAAAAAAAAAAAAAAGATGAAATAGCTTCATTAATTGTTTTTTAATTTCACTAGTAATTCATTGTTATTGCATTCTAGAGTAGCATCATTTGTAAAATTGGGAACTAGAAATTGCATGTTTTAATAATTGTTTACTAGGTTCAAAATTTTTAAGTCTGAGATTTATTTTACAATGTATACTGCTTTATCTTTTCTACTGTTTTCTCTTCTTTCCTAGATACATTTGAAATGGTTTCAGAAGATGATGATGGGAAATTGGGTTTTAAAGTAAATTATCATTACATGTCACAAGTGAAAAATGCAAGTGATGCAAATAGTGCTGCAAGAGCCAGACGTCTTGCACAGGAAGCTGTGACACTTTCAACATCACTGCCTCTTTCATCATCTTCCAGTGTCTTTGTACGCTGTGATGAAGAACGACTTGACATCATGAAGGTATATAGTATATTTTAATTTTTTTCCCTCCCATCCCCATTATTACTTATTAGAAGGTACAAGCTAAAGATGCTGTTATAAACTTTTTGCAAAAAATATTTTTCCTTTAAAAAAATTCATGACAAGTCCATTAGCAAGTGGTTTATGAGGTCCAAGGTGGAAGGTTGTTAGTGACGTGGCAAACAGGGAATATTAAGGAAGGTTTTCATGTCTGACTTGGGAATTAAAGTGTGGCTAGGATTTCAATAAGCAAAGAAGGAGAGAAGACCAGTGCCTCAGGTAGAGGGAAGGGAAAGAGCAAAAGCAGGAAAGCATGAGAGCACAAGAAGTATTCAGAGAACAGTTAACTTAAGTCAAGAAAGGAACAATATGCAAGATTAGAAAGGTATGCTGGTGCCACACGTGGTCCATAACATTACTGACTGCTGCAGATTAAAATCTGATTGGAAAATATTTAACAAAATAAATAAAAAATACTATAAAGTAGACACATATCACATTTTAAAATTGAGTCAATATGCAGTCCACAGAAATTGTTACATATAGTTGAGTGTCCCCTGTTTCTTTTTGAGTTTGATACTAGTGTTGTAAAGAACCTTGAATGATAGGCAGAAAATTTTAAATATTACTTTGTGAGCAGTAGGGCGATTATGAAAATTTTCAAAGAGAAGATTGACAAAATTAGATCTGTTGATAATAAAGATTACTTGGCATCTTTATGAAGAATTGATTGTGAATGGAGAGTGTTGAGGTATTGTGCTCTAGTGAGAAAAATGCTCTGTTTGGGGTAATAAGACCTGAGTTGGGGTAACAAGACCTGAGTTTCAATCTCACATCTGCCATTTACTATCTGAGGGACCTTGGTATGGCTCTTAACCTCTGTGAGCCCCAGTTCCCCAGTCTTGATCAAGAAAGATTAAATTAGATGATTTCTGAGGCCTCTTGTAGCCCTAATGTATGATCCTGTGTTCTTTTTGGAGGCTATAGTAGTAGAGGTAGGTTGCATTGAGGGTCTGTACTAGGATGGCCCTGTGGTGGAATAGAGTGATGAGCCAAAGAGAAGCAATGTGGAAGTGGATTAAATGATAAATTAGAGACAAACAAGGGTTAGAGGTAAGCTTAAAGTCATAAACATGGGAAACAGGGTGAATGTTGGTGCCTGTACTTTTGAATATGTTGAATTGTGGGACATCTTGGTAAGGCAGTAGACATTTTGAGATAATCTGTATTTGTGAATGATATTGCCAAAGGAGAGAGTATACAGAAATTAGAGAAGAGCACTGAAAGTAGACACTTGAGATTCCCTTATCTTAGGAGACTAGGTTTTTTATTTTTAAAAAGTGAGGATCCGAGGAGGGAGTTTAGAAATGCTAGGAGAAGAGGGTCTTTGAAGGCAAGTGAGCACAGAATATTCAATAAGATAGTAAGTAGGACAATTCAGTTTACCAGGCATTTATTAACTGCCTAGTATATGCTAAGAACTAGGGGTACAAATTGAAAAACAGCCCCTTTCCAATGGATCTTACATGCTTCTAGGGGGGGAAACGTACTCAGATATATAAAATAGTAAAGCTGCAAAGTAGACAAAGAGAATGGGAATTTTTTTTGAGGGCATTAGATTCCTAAATTTTAGTAACATTCTTCTTAGGTTCTCTTCAATTTATCTTGTATGTATTTTGTTTCTACATAGTTATTTGCATGTTGTCTTCCCCAATTGAACCTTGAGTACTTTGTGATTAGGGACTGTTTTTTGCCTTCCGTTGTATCCCCAGTGTTTATTATGGGGCCTGGTACAAATGCTAGTTGATTTGACCTATGGAGTCTGGGTTAATTAGGCTATATGAACATTATAAACTAGTAGGATCTAACATTTTAATATTTCAGGGGGTCTTATCCTTGAAAAAGATTGGTTCTGGATCCAGGGAATTTGTTCTATTGGGGAACACAGCCAATTTAGATTTAGCCACTGTACCACCTCCTTCTTATTCCATTCCATGTTCCCAATTTGACATCTACTTTTTCCAAAGTACAGAAATTAATCTTTTGATTTCTTAAGTGTTTTTCCTACCTATTGGAACTGTAGTTTGTGATGACTTAGCAAAACTTAGAACTTTATAAACCAGGGGGCTTTTTTTTTCTTGATTAATGCCAAGGGTTATAATGTAGTGTTTGGTCAAAGAGCAACAAAGTAAATTCATTGACCTATATTGAATTCAAACAAAATGATCTTAATTATCTCTTAGGAAGACTTCATTAACTGTTATCACAAACTAAGTTTATCAACACAGGAAGGAGTTCTGGAGCCTAAGATATAGCATGTATCAGGCATAAGGTGGATATTTGTGCTATTTTTGACCCAAGTCTCTGAACTCATATATTGCAGCTGGTTTTCTCTCCCCTTCAGCGTTCTAAAGGCACCCCTGAGAGGTCACAGTGCTTCTTTTCCAATGATTTCAGCTCATGCTTCCATTACTGTATTTTTGCCTCCACTGTTACCTCTCAATGATTAGGTTACCAGTTCCATGTGATCTAATTTACATCAGTTAATTTTTACAGTGGATATTACTTTAGAGCTATACCAAGAGTAGATACAGAACATCTTGCCACCCCAAACATCCTGTGCACGTAACATGTCTGGAAAGAATGGATTCAAAGTTAACACATTTTCTGTATAACATTGGTTCTACCAATTTCATCAAGCAATGTGGCCCTCTAGGTGCTCAAGTATGACCCTTTGACTGAGTCCAAACTTCATAGAACAAGACCCCTTAATAAAAGAATTTGTTCTGTAAAACTTGTACTTGGTGAAAAGGTTGCACCCGAAGGACCTAAAAGGCCATATATAGCCTTTAGCCTACAAGTTCATCACTCCTGGTGTGGATGGATGAATCCATATCTCTGCTACTGTGAGCTGGATCAACTTAACTCATGACTTCTAGCAGATTCTCACATAGACTTCAGCTCTATGGTTGATGACTTCTCACCTGGCCTTTCAGAGCTCACAAGGTCATAGCTATATTCAGTCTAATTCACCTAAAAACAGGAAAGAATAGACACAACAGAGGAGTAAGCAAAAGTAAGGCCATGCACTGCTGGCTTCATGACCCCTCCAGACTGTCACCCAGTAGCTCTCTCAGTTCCTTGTCCTCCTTGTTCTAGTACCAGCCAAGTCAGAAAGGGCCAAGAAACTTGCTCTGGCTAATTAGTGCTATTTGAATACTTCTAAGTTCTGACTTCACAGCCAGTCACAAAGGCTCCTCTTTGCCAGGTGGTTAATTACTGAAACCAGGTATAGAATAGCTTTTCATTCTTCAGAGCCCGTGTTGGGATGTATCACCTGAGCTAATTTGTGTAAGCTTATAAGAACTGAGCTCATTAGCCTTTCCATTAGTTTGATTATTATCTCTATTAAAATGACTGTTAATATTGATAGGTCCCAATCTTTTTTCTGTTCTGAGCTACAGGAACGCATATCCAGGTGCTTATAGGGCATTTAAAATTCAACGTATTAAATACAAATACAGTTTTTACCCCAAAAAAATACCCCTTTTTTCTAGTTTCTCTCTGTCAAGGTCACTACCATTTTTCTATTTTCCCATGTTATAACCCCGGTGTCATCTGGATCTTATCACTTCTATATTCATGAGTCATGTTCTCATCCCTTTCTCACCACTCACATTGTTACTATCTCAATTCAGACCTTTATCACCTCTTACTTAGCCTATAACAGTAGACCCCGATTGGTCTCCTTGCTTGCAACTCTCCCCAAATCATCTTCCACACAGTTGTCAGTGATTTTCCTAAAGCATTGGTCTGACCATGTAACTCCCCTACTCAATATATTAAAAACACTTCATTTCACCTCTAAGATTTAATATAAATTCCTTTGTTTATCATTCATTACTCTTTATAGCTTGGCCTCAACTTTCTTTTGTGCCCTAATCAGGCATCACTCTTCTTTTCATTCTTTGTAGATCCAGCCAAATGGGCCTGGCTCATATACCTAATTCTGTCTCTAGTCTCTGTCGCTTTGCATTGGCTTTCCCCCATGCCTGGAATGTATTCCTTCCTCACCTCTACCTCTTAGAATCTGTTTTCCTTCAAGATCAAAGTCAAGTACCATCTTCTGAAGCCTTACCTGAATCCCCTCAAGCTACTAGTGCCTTCTTCCCACCCCCCAAAATACCCATTTATTTTGAATATATGTCTATGTTTGTTTTCCCCTTTTTGTCAACTTCTCGAGGATATGACTGTTTTTACTTTTTATCTTTAGTATTCCCAGTGCCTTGGACCATACTTAGTATATGCCAGGTGTTTAATAAATGCCATTTGGTTAATTGATTGAAGAAAGCTATCTTTATTTTGTACGAGATTGTGCTTTTTTAATTTTTGACACAGAAAAATCCAAGTATATAAAATATTTTAATCTGCTTGGTGTGATTTTTTTTTTTTCCTCCCCTCCCTGTATCTTAGGTTCTAATCACAGGCCCAGCAGATACTCCTTATGCAAATGGATGCTTTGAATTTGATGTCTATTTTCCACAAGACTACCCAAGTTCACCCCCACTTGTGAATCTGGAGACAACTGGTGGCCACAGTGTTCGATTCAATCCAAACCTTTACAATGATGGCAAGGTAATATACTTAAAAACTTCTTTTCATTGTATTAAAATATTTTTGTAATTATACCATGTATTCATATTTTAGTTATGTTATTTCACTATACTGAGCAAATATGGATTCCTTAAGATTTCTTTTCCCTATGTATACCAATTATTCAAAGAATAGAAACCCCTTTAGGGGAGATACAGAGGTAAGTGGCCCTGCAAACTGGTGAATTAGTTATAAGACACCTCTTCAGGAAGCCATCTGCCACAAGAGCTTAAACAAATCCTCCATTAGCCCATGCCTTACATTTCAAAAAAATTAAGGATATGAGCATCAACTAGAGGCTACTGCTACCTGTTACATGCATTACCAAAGCTAATGACTACCTCTACCCTCACCACACTCCAGTCGGTCTTTTCCTTTCATGTGTTTGTAGGTAGTTTCTCTAGTGTAGTACAAAGCAAGCCCATTTTATTCACAAGCTTGTGGTTACTCCTTGATCTTGTTATACAGCAGGGGTTCTCAACCAGTGGGTCGCGACCCCTTTGGGGGTCAAATGACCCTTTCACAGGGGTCACCTAAGACCATTGGAAAACACATATTTCCATTGGTCTTAGGAACCCAGACACTGCTCCTCTATCCGTCTCCAGGTGAGTCTGCCTACATGCAGATACGCCCACATACGAGTATTAAAGGCTCGCAGCATTATGAAGGTTGAGAATCACTGTTATACAGCATTAAGTATTTTTCTAATCTTTTGTTATCTCTATCTTCATTTTAAATATGGAAGTCAGGTTCCAACAAAAAAAGTTATTCCTCAGATATAATAAAAATCTGTTTGAAGGTACTTAAGACCTTTTACATGGTGATGTTTGTTATGCTCTCTCTGTAAACTATAAGCTGACAGTGATGAGGTGCCAGAAATGTTGAAGCAGAAACCCACAGGGATACAGGGATCCCAAAGGACCAGAGTTCCCAGGGCAAGGTCGCCTAGGATGAATTTGCAAACTCAAGCATTTTTTAAGTCAAGGTGGCAAAAGTTTATTGTTACACTTTTCAGCGGGCAAGAGTTCTTAGGGAACCTACAACCTTAGAGGGATACAGTTAAAGTTTATATAGGATAAATTATAGTGAAACCTGTGGCAAATATGCTAAATAGGTGAGTCAGTGTGGGATTAGAGAGTGTTTAAGGAGTGGTCAGTTCTTAAAGGAACACGCACTTTCAATATCAACTGCACAGGTATTTTACCCAGAATTCACTGGGAAATAACCCAAGGTGGGGCTCCAAGGAGGTGTGGCTTTAGACCTGAAACATCACCAAGTCAGCTAATGGTCAGGGCTGACTGAGAAATGCCTGGGTTAGACAAGATAATCGTAAGGGAGTATATGTATGACTGAGTCTAGGATACATATGATAGGTCAGTGAATAGTAAATATCTTTATGAGCCAGTTCAGCCAGTACACAGCTGGTTCAAACAATTAAATTCTATCTACAGATGATTACTATATCAGAAAGAGAGATAAGTATTCTGCTAGGGCATGCTGCAGTTGAGCTGAAGAAAAAGTGCCTGAGACAATGTTTTGAGGGTAGGGAGAAATGTGATTTTGGAACTGGGGTTCAAGTGTAGGTACCCAAGCACCCCATCAACAGTATTATAGCATTTTTAAAACTAAGAGGTGTATATAGACTACACAAATAGCTACTTCTCTGGTTATAAGGTACTGAGCTCTTTTATTTATGTGACAAAATTACTTGAAGGAGTACAGTTTGAAGGATTCTTCAGAAAGTTCAGAAAGTTTAATGTATCTTTGCCTTGTTTAAGAATGTGTGGGCTTCCCCTGCCCCCAAAAGAAACAAACAGTGACTACACTTAAAACATCTTGCTTGCTACTGGTAGTAACACAAGCTTTGAAATTAGAACCAATATTTTCTATCAATTTAAAGTGTTTTAGCTGAAGGCAAGCCCAGTTCTCTCCTTTACACTCCCTTATGGATAAGAAAATGTTTTCTTTTTAAGCCAGTCTGTGAATAAATATTATATAAAAATACTGATTCTGACCTTGAAAATAGTTGACACCAGGATAGTTATGGAATTAGTACACATGACGTGTGATTTTAACTGATATATGGAACACTTGGATAAGGAAACTCCCTCTACTAATGCCTATCATTACCTTTTCTACAATTTAAAATCTTAAAATTTGCCTAAGGAGCTGAGAGACAAGATGACTTGTTCAGGGTCACATATGCAGTAGGTGGCAGACAAGTAACTTGAATACAGGTGTTCCTGGAGCATCATACTGCGTTGTTTCTCTTGATATCTAGATAAGCAAAAGGAATCATTCCCTTCTGGCAGTGTATAATGGTCAAAGGAACAAGGCCTAGTAGATTTCTAATCACCATTTCATAACTAAATAGCTATGTTGCATTGACCAAGTCATTTAACTTCCCTGTGTATTAATTTCCTGTCTTAAAAACAAGATCGCTAGCTCTACAAACATGAGAGAGTTGGGAGAAATTAAATTGAATCATAGATGTGAAATTTTAAAAACTCTACAAAAAAAATTGCTTGCTAAATAATTTTCTCCTACACTGAAATAATATTGCAGCAATATATAAGCAATAAATCTTAAACTGACTTCTTTTAAGGTCTGTTCTTTTTGGTTGATAAATTCAGCTTACTCCCAGTTTGTCTTCCAGCTATAACATGAGATCATAAATGAAAAACATTAATGGTTGCTGCACACTAAACTACTGTCCCTTTAAAAAAGTAATTTTTACCTTGTCTTACCTTTCTTTTAAATAGCAAGCATCCTTGAATACCCAAAATAAGTAATTTTAAAAACTCTACAATATTCTGAGTTTCTTCATTCATTGTGAAGTTAGTAAAATCTTCTAGTCTTTGTTCTGGATTTTTTTCCAGAAATAGTGTTGCTTTTTCCAAATTTGATAAACTTAAGCACACATACCTACAGAGTAATCTTTATGTTTCAAGATGAATTCATTTTTCTTGTTTGTGTATTACCTTAAACAAGTCACTTAATTTCCCTAGGCTTCACTTCTCCAAAATGATAGGTTTGGACTCAGTGGTCTCTTCTGACCCTTCTAGCTCTTCATCTATGATCCTAAGATACATTTAACCACTAGGCAGCCTTCATATGTATGCGTTTTTACCTGCCTTTTTCATTTATCATGGAAACTTGATCCTTTTCAGAAATACTACAAGGTCATATAATGAGGCATTTTTCTCCCCCTTTCTAACCTCCCATCCTAAAAATTCTTTAGAATTCTCCATCCTTTAAGAATATTATTTTCAAAATCTACTTAATCATTTGTCATTTAAAAGAAATTGTAGTGCTATGAACATATTTGTTATAGTCTGAAAATGCCCATTCCTTTCAACATCCTCACTACCCTTAAGGATTGAAAGAGATAAGATTGATGTAACAAAGTTTTTTTTTTTCTTTCTAGCATTGACAGTTTTAGTTCATATGCTTTATCTTGCAATTTTCCCATTAAAGCTTTGTCTTTCTTCAGGTTTGTTTAAGCATATTAAATACATGGCATGGAAGACCAGAAGAGAAATGGAATCCTCAGACATCAAGCTTTTTACAAGTAAGAAAAATTTTTTTCACCCTTTTACATAAATATATAAACATACAATAGGTATAAGATGGTGACTTTATAAGGAAGAAAACATATTGGCTCTTTTGGTTTTCTTTGATCTTGCTTTTTTGAATTTTCTGGTTCTTTTTTTAAAAAAATTGAAACAAAACAGTTTCAGGTTTGTTGAGATTTCAGTGTTTTTTTTCCCTAATGCCATTTCAATTCTTAAATTGCCTTTCTCTCTAATTCCCTTAAAACTTAAAAAAGCAATTATTCTCACAATTTAGAAAAGAATTACAGTAGTGAATTGGATGCTTTAAAACTCTCCCAACTGATGTAAAGCACTTTTCTCACTTTCAAGTGCTATATATGTACAATTATTATTAGAAGACCTGGGCACTTTCCTCAAGTCTCTTCTTACCCAGTGATTTAGAATAAAATGTCCAAATTGAAAAGGCTCTTAAAAATCATCTTTTCAACAAGATTGTGGCTAGAAGTAACTAAGACCACTAGTCTGCCCCTTTCATTTTATTGATGAGGAAACTGATGTCCAGAGAAATTAGTATAAAGTCATGGTATCAGGTAGTAAAGAAAAGAGTCTTGAATTCAAATCTTTGTCCCCTTGCTGACTCTAAGTCTGGTGCTCTTTCCCTTATAATCGCGCATAACTTTACCAAACCTCATTGTGCAAATGAGACAACTCTGACTCAGTGAGGGAAGTTGACTTGCCCACATCACACATCAAGTAGCCACACAGGGCCAAGCGTGCTGGTCTCTTGGGTCATTTGTTTTTCATCTGTACCCTTTGTGTAGACTGGCATTTGAAGGCTTATCCTATTTAAAAGCTGATACATTAATACATAGTATCTTATTTTGTTGTCAGGGTTTGGGGTTTTTTTGTTTGTTTTGGGATTGTGTTTTTTGTTGTTTTTTTTTGTCATTGCATAATTTCAGCAATAATGAGGCTACAAAATATGAGCAAGTATCCCTCATTATTCATTAACCACTTATTTCTTCTTTGTATGAGAAAATGCTTTTTACACTTAGTAGTTACATAACAAATTAGCAATTACCATTTAGTTAAAGCAGACTGGGTTTTGTTTTTGTGTGATGCTCTAGACTTGTGTATCTAATGTCTTCGACATACAGATTTTCTAGCTGATTAGATCAAAGTTGATGGGGGATAGAAATTTTTCCTTTTTCCTTTCTTGGTGTACATAGCATTGGCTTAGAGAGAAAGAACTAAAAGGAATCCTTCAATTTCAGGACTATGATTTATTTTTGATTCTTTATCAGCAGTCTTCTAGAACATAAGCATAAAACACCTCTCTTTATCAACCAGAAAAACAAATAAGAATATCTCTCTGAAATATCATCACATTTATTGCTTGACTGCCTACTCCACTAACTTGCAAATGAAAGTCCAAAGAACTTGAAATACTTTATTTTCCCTTATACATATTTTAGTCACTATTATTAGCATGAATTAAACTTTTAATGAATTTTCCATTTAAGGAAAAAAGTAAAGTAAGCACGAAGACATCCCCCCCCCCCCCAAAAAAAATAGGAAATTTGTCAGCATCTAAACATTTGTATTTTTTGTGTCATTAATAAAATTTTTGTGAAGCACTATTTTAGGCATTGCCATTGCCTGGAATTTTTTTCCTTGAGTATTAGCCTTTGTGAAAACTTTTTTTTCTTAATTCTTCTGGAAATCTTTTACCTTTAAGAATAAGGTCACTTCATATCAATGTTATTTCAAATAAATGAACTTGATGTAGGCCCAAAGACAGCCACAAATTAGAAAACATTACATCTTGGACGCATTATACCTGAGAGGCAACTGTGGTATAATAGATAAAGATCTTCCCTTGAAGTGAGAAACACCTGGCTTCAAATCCATTTTTTACTCATCTTGTGGTTATATAACTCTGTGCAATTCATTTAAACTCTCCGTTCTCTAGGCCAGAGGTCAGCAAACTATAGTTTGGTTGGCACCCTGGTTGTTTGGTTAGTTGGGTTTTTTTTTTGTTTGTTTGTTTTTTTTTAACTGGTGAGCTAAGAAGGGTTTTTACATTTTAAAATACATTAAAACTTTATTTTTGTAGTGGTCTTTCTGTCCCTGCTCTAGGCAATTCTCTAATACTGTAAGTTGCAGCAAAGGTGTCAGCCTGAGTTGGTAGAGGGAATTGACTCTTTGAGTTTCTATGTTCCTATATCTTAAAATCTTCTGGGTGTAAAATTCTTGTAATGAAGAATATAATATAATCTTATCTTCTTTCTAGTTTAATTTCCTCTTTGGAAAGTTTTTTATTATGTAAGATTTGCTACTAGAGGTATGCACACTCCTCTTGATAACCTGTCAGTATGTGTTTTCATCATTGAAATGCTTGTTGATTACAGTGACATTTTCCTATTTATTTTGCCCTACATATTTCCTTAATTTTACATTTACCTTGGTGAGTTACTTTAGAAAGATGTTTTAGAAACTAAGATTCTTAATTTTTTAAAATAGTCTAGAGGCATTTAGTCTTCCGAGGAAAATGAAGCTGATAACTTCTAGCAGTGCCTCCATATCATGAATATTACTTGACAGAAACTTTTTCCCCCAAAAAAATTAAATTAAAAACCTCGACTACTTTCTTTGCTGAGTGGTAGTGGTCATTTATTTTTCTCACAAGTTTTTATTGTTTTAATTACCCTGAAGATAGGTATCAAAATGTTAGTTTTCCTTAGAACCTCAGATATGTAGCCTCCATAGTGTAAATATTGTTCTATACTATCATATAAATAAATTGTTGAAATATCACAATAATAAAAGACTCACAATTACTTCTATAAAAGTCCCCAAACTGTTTGGTATATTAGTTCTGTCCTGAAGAACCACTGGACCCTTCTTCTGAAGCCAACGTTGATAGACCACAATCTTCATTGTATTAATTCAGCCTCTTCATATTCCCTACAAAATACTGAAGTGAATAAAAAATGATTTCTTGATTATTCACGGTGATACCGTGGAAAGAGCATTGATTCTGCAATCAAAGGACTTGAGTTCAAATCCCACCTGTGATACTTACCTGTTTATCCTTGAACAATTCTCTTAACTTGTGTGAAATTCAGTTTCATCATCTAGAAGATATGGAGGTTAGAAGAGAAATAGCCCTTCCAGCTCTGTGTCTATTATTCTCTGAATCTGTCAAGCACCTACTAGATTTCAGGCATGGTGTGACATACCCAATATAACTTTGCCTGCGTCATTAGTGGAATAGGTAGCCTTACTATCTATCTGATGATCAGGTGATATCTCAGACAACATGCAGATGGTCATGGTAGAGGAAAGTGCTTATACTAAAAACTAGAAATAGCTACAATGATCTCTATAATATTTTCAAAAAAGAAAGCTCGTTTGGTTGTGGAAATTAATGTAGCATTTTAGGATTATTGTTGACAAGATATTCTTGATATATGACCATAGCCAAGGGCATTTTAAAGCTTAATATAATTTTTGGCCACTTTGCAGAACCATACAAAAAACTTTTACTGCTTAACAAATATAAGTACAGAAAATAACATTAAAGCTTCTGTGTTTTAGTTATCTAAAGACTTTGATTCAAGAGTAAGAGATTCTCTAATAACTTCTGAACAAAGGTGAATTTCCTTAAATTAATATGTAATCCTAAAATTATTCTATGATATTTTTAGTTGTCTGGCATATTTGCACCTTATGTAATTATTACCGCTTGTAAAGCAAAAAATAATGATGTAATTGATCCATTGATTTAGTCTGTGCTTTTTTTTTTTTTGAGGATACTTTTTGTCCAAATGTTTTGGCATAAACTGCAATAATTCAAAGGATTATTAAACATCAAAAATTTAGAGAAAGTCATCTAAGCAAAGTTATATGTTGGTGAGTTTGATGTCAAAATGTATCCCCAAGAGAGAAAACTAACAGCTAAGGAAGTCAGGAAAGTCTTTCCATAGGAGGCAGCTCATAAAATAAGCTTTAAATGAAACTAGTGTAGAAGAGGGGATGGATGCAGGCGATCTTGTCGAGGTAAAATCAGCGATGTTTAGCAACTCCTTAGTTATGGGGAGAGGTATGAAGGTAGAGGAGGAGTGATGAATGACTTAAGTTGTGAACCTGGTTAATCAGAAGAATAGTAGTACCATCAACAAAATAGGAAAGTTTGCAGGAAGGTCAGGTTTACAGGGGGAAGATAATTTTGCACATATTGAGTTTGGGCTTCCTATGTAGAGACAAATTGGAAATATGAGACCTCAAGTTCAGTAGATAAATTAGGTCTGGAAGTCATCTACATTACAATAATAATTGAGCTTATGAGAGTTAATGAGATCACAGAGAGAAGAGTCATAGTGTGGATGTGCCAAAGATGGAGAAAACCAATTAGGTTGATAGAAGGAAAACTGAATGTACACTGTTAGGAAAAGGGAGGAAGTAGTAGTTTCAATATCAAATATTGCAGAGAAGTCAAGGAGAATGTAGATTGATGTAAGAAAAGAGGATTTAATGGTTAAAATATGATATTAGAGAATTAAGTTTCAATTGAGGCATTAGGTTGGAAGCCAGATTGAAAGAAATTGAGAAGTGAGTAAGAGTAGAGAATGTTCAGACCATAAGGTTCAGCAGCAGTTTCCGGCAACTTGACTTTGAAAGGGGAACAAGAGAGATGACAGCTTGAGGTGATCGTCGGGAGAGGAGAAGTGTTTCTTTTTTTTTTTTTTAAAGGCAGAAAGTAAGATTTGGGTAAATTGTTGTTTTCTAATGTGGCTAAAATATTGGCAGGATCAGGGTGGAGTAGAAGACAATGAGCCAAATGCTAAAGGGGAAGTCCTTGAGAAGAAGAAGGAGAATGGCCCAGGGTGGGGGGTGGGAGTGGGGCACTGGTATATAACCACAGCCGGGGTCTGAATATAGTAATATAAATGGGTAGAGTGAACTTCAGAAAAGGAAAGATTAGGAATGATAGTAGAGTACAAGTCTAGAAGGGGTATTAAGGAACATGGAGTATCTCTTCTCCCTGGTTTAGACAGACCACAGGAAAGAAGATATTCCATATGGTCCAATATATGGTCAGAGGGAGCCCAGGGGAAATAGGTGAATTGTGGCCAGGCATGCATTGTCTGCTGAGGAATCCACTTTTCCATGATTGCAGGAAGATATAAGGAGTATGAAAGAAGAGTTGAGATTCCAGATGGCATATTGGAAAGGAAGAGCAGAGAAGGAAAGATATTCAGAGACAGAGTGACTTAAGGTAGATATGAATGAGGGCATATTTTCCTAGGCAGTCTTTGATACTGAATCACAGGCACTAGAAAAGGAAGAAAATGAGATCTTCTAGCCCTAGAATAGAAAAATACAATTTAATTGAAGCATTGATCCATAAGGTAATATAATGGAAAACATCATCATTATGTATTCTCAGACTGCCAAGATGGGGGAGATTAAGCTAAGTATTCAGGATAATAACTACCTGAGGATAAATGCTAAAGGCCTAACTAAACTCACTTCAGTAACAGTTTCTTTACCTCCTCTCAAAATGAAATGGTAATACAGTAAGAAGATATCATATACATGGCATATGTGGTCTGCTTTTAGTCAAGACTGCTCTTGGTTTAGCTCCAAGGGGTTTTGTTTTTCACCTTTTGGAAATTAGCCTCTCTCTGACAAAGACTGGTGGTATTAGAAAACTCTTAAGTCCATTTTCTCATCCTGCCTGTTGACTGAGACAATTTTACTTTTTGATAACTTTGATTTTTAGCTGCATCTTTATGAGTGCAGCATTGTATAGTGAATAGAGAACTGGCTTTGGAACCATGAAGACCCTAGTCCAGGTCTCTCCTGTGACACCTACTGAGTAAGTCACTTAGCCTCACAGTTCCTTGACCAAGTCTCTAAGATTATATAAATTTAAGATAAGATGCCAGCCTGCATCGATAGAGGGAACTTACTCATTCATGAGTTTCTGTGGCATTGAAATCTTCATTCTGATCTCTATAACCTGCCAATATCCAGATTTTTAGCAAATTTTTCTTGTATCTTCCTCTCTGAACTTTGTACCTCCTTTCTTTCTTACCCACTCCATATGCATTAAGAAGGAAGAGGGAGTGGGTTTTGCATGTACCACCACACCACAGTGGAACCAGTGGTAAAACACACTCAACAGTTAGGATCATCTGAAGGAAAGGATCATCTGCTCCCCTTCAGGTGTTCCTACATTCCCACCCTTTATACCAGGCAAGGAAACCCCAGGGAGAAAGATGAAAATAGGGTCTAGTTACCTTGCTGTATCCAACACTGTTGGGTGTTCCGTCTTCATGCTTCATTCCAGGTTATCCATACTTGAAAGCCAATCCTCGTCTTAAAGTTATATATCCAGCTTCCTGACTTCTCTTACCTACAGTGTTCCAGGAGTCTGTTCACTTTGATGACCTTCTAGAGAAATGGATATGAGCATGCTTTGGCTCAAGATTTATAAATTCTCAGGGAGGTGAGGTGGCGCAATGAATAGAGCACCAGCACTGGAGTCAGGAGGACCTGAGTTCAAATCCAGCCTCAGACACTTAACACTTACTAGTCATGTGACCTTGGACAAGTCACTTAACCCCAATTGCCCTGCATTCCCCCCTCCAAAAAAAGCAAAAATTAATTAATTAATTTTGAAAAAAGATTTATAAATTCTCTCTCTGATTTCATAATGGTGCAGCCATACTCCTGAAACTTTCCATACCTTGGCCCTTTCTTAATAGGAAGCATTATGTCCAATGATCCTCTCGTTAACAAAATTAAAATACCAAATTGAGGCAAAATGTTCTGTGGTCACTTTAGTGAAAGAATTTTTCGATAAATGATGAAATCCCAGATCATAATTATGTACAGTAGCAAATCTCTATAAGAGATCCTTACTATAATGATGTGTATTTGAAATTTCATCAGTATCATCCATGAGCCTGACCACACATTATAGCTAGGTAAAGTCATCAGCAAAATCTAGTCTGCCAACATTAGAGTGATGCAAGTTACACTATGGCTTTGTTGGGCAACTCATATATGGAATAATGGATGTGGGATCACAAAGAAACTGAGCTAGTTAGCTGATATAGGCCAACCCCATATGTGATAAGAAGATATGCCTTAAAGCCAGGCAGAAATTTGATTTCATATAGCCAAGGTTCATTCCCACTCTAACTCCTTCAACATAGACATATGTTTGAGGAATAGAAGCAGACAAAAAAACAGTGATTGTGTATTCAAGAGCTCCCAACAGATTTTGATTATGAAAGGAAGATAGAACCAAATAACACCAGACATAGCAGTTAGTGATTGTAGCTAAAATCCATAGTATACTTCTTAGTGTATACAGGATAGAAAAGATGGTCACATTTAAATTGCTTCACATTGGTCCACAGAGCATGCTCACCACCAGTATTCAACACGCAGTAGTTTACATGTGTACATAATTGCATATGCCTAAAGAGTTGCGTATATATATTCACATATATATGCAAAAAGTTTTCTTAAAAGAACAATTTTTCCAGTATTAAAAATCGTAAAGAAATCACTAATTTTTCTCAGTATTTTTTTTATCTTGTTTTCTCTTCAAGTCTCTATATAAAAATCATAATAATTTAGCTTCGTGACATAACAAAAGGGTATGTAATGAGATCCTTAAACTCCTTTCCCTTTCTATTAACCTCCTACAATGTTACTGGGCTAAAGTAAGCATTCATTTTCATGGCACAAGAATAATAAAGAGACTTGATGGGGAACATTTTTGCAGGTGTTGAAATGTTCTTTTTCCCCACCAACTTAAATCATATCCAATATTTTAGCTATCTAGTGCTTTCAGAATAGACCACAGGATGGAAAAAAGCAATCCTGTAGGTTTCTACAAGGTATAATTTTCTTATAAATAAATTATGATCTTTGACCAAGATTTTAAGTTTTTTTATTCTAAAATAAGGGAGGCAGCCTGTATAGTAGATAGAGAGCAAGCTTTGTAACCAGGAAGACTAAACAAAGTCCAGCCTCTGACACATACTGGCTGTGATATCCTGGGAAAGTCATTTAACTTCTCGATTGCCCTTGGCAGCTCTCCAAGACTCATCTATAAGTCCTCTGTCTCTGAAATCACAACTCTGAATTTGTCCATGTCTTCTGTACTGAAGTAAATGTGTGCATCTTTCTAAGCAATTAAGTATTTTTAATTAATTTTTTTAATGTGTGACAAAGATATATAACAGCTAATTTACTATATAGACTAAGCATTATGCCAATATGTCATGAATACTTACTTATACTAAAATGTTTCACTGTTTCTTATTCTAACATAATTGTGTTTCTTTTTTCTGTTGTCATAACTGGTATAAACAGAATAAATGATGATGAATAACTGACATCAATTTGTTATGAATAACTAAAACATAATTAGAATTTGAAGATTTAAAAAATTTTTATTACACATTATATGCCATTTCATTGTATGATTTTAAAATATACTAGTGTTCCAATTGCCCTGCCTTCCCCCTTCCCAAAAGCAAATATATATATATATATGTATACATACATATACATATACCCTAGTGTTCACTTAAATCCTGTGCATTGACATACTATTTTTTTCCTAATCAATACTCCCCATTAATTCCCATCAATGGAGTTTTTTTTATTATTCTTCTAATTACCCCTACCTTCCACTGAGCAAATAAAACCTCCCCATAATTAAAATCCTTCAATATATATCTGCATCATCTATCAAAACATTCTATCTTATCCACATCCAGAGAAAGAATCTGAATGCAGATTGAAGCAAACTACTTGCTCCCTCACTTTTGTGTTTTGTTTTTGTCCCTTCTTTCTCATTGTCCACTCCATTGGTTATAATCCTTCTTTACAACTTGACTAATGTTTAATATGAAGTTATTTGTAGAACCTATATTTGATTGCATGCCACCATGGGAGGGAGAGGGGGAGAAAATTTGGAACTCAAGGGATTGTGGAACTAAATGTTGTAAACTAAAAGTAAACAAATAAATTTAAAAAGAAAAATGAAAAAAAATTCTATTTTTAGAAAAAAATCAAACAACAAACCTACTGGAACTTATATATAAAATGGTTGTCTTCCTTCGAAGTAGTTATCCTGAAGTACTTATTAGAACAAGCCTGTCACTCAAAATATTTTGCAACTCTTTTTTACAAATTACCTTCAGAATCAACTTAAATGTCTCACAAGAAAATCATGCCTTATTACACCTCATTGTTAACTAAAATGGTACTATCTAGTTGAACAGCTACCATATTATTGGTTTGATTTGCTTCTGAATGATACTTGACTACTTAAAATCAGCTCCCCTAGAAGAAAAAGATTTGCCATTTAGTGAAGATATTAAAAGGAACATGCCAAAGGAAGTTACAGAAAGGAATTCTCAAAAATTTTTGATGGACAACTTTACTGGAAAACACACACACACACACACACACACACACACACACACACACACACACACACACACACACACACACCCATCGTCCCCTTAGCTCAGAACCCCAAATGACTACTTTAAAGATATTACCCAGGCAACTAGAGAGAAATTGAGGTAGAGTGAGTGGGCAAAAGGAGTCAAGAGAAGCCTCTGGCACCATGCTTCTCAACATTCAGCCTTTCTGGGGAGATGCTCTGATTTCTGAGGACTCTGCCCTTTCCTATCTAGTGGGAGCATTGAAGAGGGAGAATTGCCCCTATACTCCTGCCCAGCAAGGATTACCAGGAAACAGTGAATGTGAACTTGACCCAAGAGAAATAGAGGCACCTGCATCCCTCCCACAGTGAGCTTTACTGGGATGTGATGCTGAAGAACTTCTAGAACCTGATCTGACTGGGACTAGCAGTTTAGACCAAATATGATCAACCATTTGGAGCGAGGGAAAGTGGTTTGGATGTCAGAGGGAGATGGCCCAAGAAGTACCTGTCTAGGTGAGTGAGTAAGTGAAAAGCATTTCAGAACACTAGACCTGAAACCAGGGAGGTGGCTTCAAAGATGAGCCTCTTTGTGGAAAAATCATTCCAAGCAAGAATCCATCAAATGGTCCCCCATGTCTTCAAATTTGATGAAGCCTGGGAATGTGGTGCCTTATTTAAAAAATGCTAGAACAAGGAGAAACTTTCTAGGTATGTTACAAACCCCAGAAATGAATATTTCCAATCAAGTAAGAGGCCATGCGTATTAAAAAAATAACAGAAGCTTTTCCCAAAGAATAACCCTTTTTTACACAGCACAAAATATCTATTGGAAATAAATTCTTCCATCAGTATGATACAAAGCAAAGGTGAGTCAGATTGTATTCATACCTAAATAAAGGAGAATTTGCTCAAAGAAGATGTTTTCTAGGAATAATAAGCATAAGAAATTGCTTAGTTATTAGTTCAGATCTTAATAAAAATTGTAGTATACATATTGGAGAGAAAGTACATTTAGGTACTAAAAGTGGTCAGACCTTCTCTAGTAGCATAAATATTACTCAAAATCAGATGATGTTAATAAATGTGGAAAAGCTTTTAGTCAGAAAATAAGACTTATAAAACATCAGTGAATTTATTCTGGAGAGAAACCTTACAAATACAATGATTGTGGAAAGATCTTCATACAGAGGATGACACATGATCATCAAATCATTCATATGGGAGAACTGTAACAAATATGAGAAAGCCTACAGACAGAAGTTAGGATTTATTGGACATCAGAGAATTCATACTGGAAATAAGCCTTATAAATGTCACGAATGTGGAAGAGACTTTAGACACAAATTAGGACTTGTCTACCATCTGAGAAATCATAAGGGAGAGAACCTTTATGAATTGCAGTGAAGGTAGCATAGCCTTCCAAAGGAATTCAGTACTTTGTTTAACATCGGACGATTCATACTGAAGAGAAACCTTATGAATGTTCGTCAGGGCCTTCAGCCATAAGATAAGACTTACTGAACGTCAGAAAATTCATCCTGGAGAGAAACAGAAAAGAATACTTAATGGCCATCAGAATATTCGTACTAGAGAGAAACCTTATGGATGTGTAATGTATGTAAAAAAACCTTCAGTCAGAAGAGAGCACTTACTGAACATCAGAATAGTCATATGTAGAGCAACCTAATAAAATTAATTCTGGGTTTTTGTGGAAAGATAACACATTCCTAGAAAGTGGTGTGAAAGTAAAATTAAAAAAGAAAAGGTAAATGTTGATTCAGTAACCAATGGGAAATAGGAGTTTAAGTTCCCATGACAACCAAAAACTGTAATCTTTCCCTAAAGATTGATTAAAATATACTTTTCTGCTCACAATTCTTTATAACAAAAGATTAATTCTGATAACATGCACTTTTCCTAACACAGTACACTATGAAATAACTCATAAAATGCAGTACACAAAACAAAAATTGGTAACTTGCCTCCCCCCCCCCAAGATAATACCCATAGAAATGTATGAATTCTGGTATATTTGTTTAAGTCATATTATGTAATAATCATAGCTTGTATGTTATGACAGATCTCTGTCATATTTAAAATGCTGGACTTGGAATTGAGAATAGGTGTGGTACCTCAGCAATAGTTGATGGTGAAACAAAAGTTTAGGCAGTAAATTGTTAAACATTGTACATACAAGGCCTTTAAATTTCAGTGAACAGAAATTTTCGCTGATAGAAACCAACAGTTCGTTTATGGCCTTTTGTACTTGATGTTGTAAGGTGCCTTTCAATTCTGAAACCAATTTACAGAGTAACTTAATCCTGAAACAGTCTGACTGGTTTGTTGGATTTAGACTTTCTTTAAAACAAAGAAATGGGGGCTGGGAATAAGAGAGATTTAAAAAAATAAAGCAAAGAAATGGTTCTGTTTAAAAAAATAACCATATCCCACCTCAGATACTTCGTAGGTGTAAACTACTTAACCTGGGCAAATCTCTTAACCCCTCTGAGCCTCAGTTTCCTCATCTATAAAATTAAGGATATTGTATGTAATTTCTACTTTAACACACTATATATTAGCTCTTATTAATTGTCTTTAACAGTAACTTTTTTTATTTTAATATGATGAAAAGAAAGCATTATATGTAAAATAAAATAAGAAATTCACCCTTATAATTGAG
>JAQQSV010001716.1:0-25003 GCA_028646515.1 Pseudochirops corinnae
ATATTGTGGCCATTGTAGTGAAAACTGTGTGGCCATTTTCTGTGATAAGATGTAATGTTATAAGATGTAATGTTGTGAAAATTATATTGTGATATATTGTGAATGTTTGTCTTGATTTGTAATGGAATAAATAGAGTGTTCACTATATTCTGTAATCTGAACTTTAAAAGCTGTTCACAGTAGCATTCCTTTGGGATTCTGCTGGTGCATGGCATTACAGGTATCATGTCAAAGAAAATAGAAATGTCTGTGTGCTCAAGATCATAAAAAAAAACCAACAACAGTCCCAAAGAAAAGATACTGAAACATATTTCCCCTTTAATGATAGAGAGATAAGAGGCCGCAAAGACAGAGTACTGTATACAGTGTCACATGTGGTCACTGTGTCAGACGTTTTTTCCTAATTGATTTTCTTTCTCACAAGGGAGTTTAATGTTGGGGGTGGGGAGGATTGAGATAACTGGGATATAAAGAAAAAGGGCATCAATAAAATATATTTTTCTTTAAAGAAATAGTCACCTTTCATTTTACAAATGAGGAAACCAAAACCCAGAGGTTAGGTGACTTATCCAGGATCACATGGCAGGGTCAGGTGGGTGATATTGTGGGTAGAGTGCTGGGCCTGGGGTCATGAACACCCGAGTTCAAATCTGGCCTCAGACACTTACTGTGTGACTCTGGCAAATCATTGAACCCTTGTTTGCCTCTATTTCCTCATTTGAAAATGGGAATGATAACAGCACCTACCTCCCAGGACTGTTGTGAGAATCAAATGAGAGAATAATTGTAAAGTGTTTAGCACAATGACTGGCACAAAGGAAGTGCTTACAGCAGATGCTTAATAAATGTTTATTCCTTTCCAAAAACAAAGAAAGAAATGGTCACAGTATCCTTTTGAGTCAGGTTGAAACAGTCTCGGAAACATAAAACCAGAAGAGGACAAACAAGCAACCATGGCAGATTAACAAGGTCTTAGACAAGACCCTATTAACACGACAGCCTCAACAAAACAGTGATTTGCTTGGGGTTCAAGCAAAGGATGGGGAGGAAAGGATTCTAGAAGTTTTGTGTTGCTGCAGATAGTAACAAAATTTGTTGATAATTTACCTTATTTTTTTTCCTCTGAAATTGGTCCCAAGTTTGGAAATGCCAATCTTGGGTCTATGTCTACCTCAGAGTGTTGCATATGACCAAGGGATGATGTCAAAGGTTCATAAGCCTGTCCACAGTTACTGAGTTGTCTGACAAAAAGTTCCTGTCAATCAGGGACTCTAAGAAGAGGTTCAACTTGGTGAAAATGGGATAAATATGTTGTCTGGGAGAAGTTACTTCTCTACTTCTGCATTCTTACATATAAACTATGGATCACATAATTACTCTACCCATACTTCCAACAAGTTATCATCAAGACAAAACAAGATGAGGTGGGAGCATAACTGGATAAGTAAATAGGAATTTAACCACTGGCTTTTTAAAAATAAATATCACTCACCGATTATCCTCTGAACCTTTCCTCTTCTTTTTTCTGAAAGTGTCTGTGACTTGGACCTAATTTCGGAATTTCAAAGAATTATTAGGTCAAAGTAGTTAGTATCACATTCCAATGTCACTACAAAATACTGATTTTCACACAGACATCCACAGTTTATTTTCTAATGGGTCATTCAATTCAACAAACACATATTAAAAAGTGACAGTGTAGGGTTACTTTATGAAATTCATCAGAAGAGCTTAGTATCAAGGGAAATAATGAAAAGGTAGGAATGAAAGGGAAAACAGCATTTTTAGACCTCAAATTCTTATTATGATGCAGCCATAATCAAAACCCCTTGGTCTTTCCTAGCAACCACCTCCAAATCATGCCAACTCCACTCTGATCTTCTTTCCCACTTATTCCTCCCCCTAAACTAGAACTCTAATTCTGGGAACCATCCTGAACTTTGAACTCTCCCCCTATCTTGCTAGGAACTGAGCCTTTACCATATTCCATAGTCCAAATTTTGCCACTTTCACTCAGGTCTTCAGCCTAATCTACTCCCCAGTGGAACCTGTACTCTACCACATGAACCATCCTGGGCTCTCATCTTATGTTGACGAGAAATCATGCATTTACTACACTTTCCAGCTACTGGATCCAAACAATGTCATTGGGGTCATAGGCTTCCCTCATTCTTCTTTCCATCTCCCCTTTATGTATTGTCTTCTTAAACAATGTAAGTTTGTAAAAACATAAGCTTTTAGAACGTAAGCTCCTTGAGGGCAGCCTTGCTTGCCTGCATCTGCCACTTTTAGCATGGTGCCTGGCACATAATAAAACAATAAATGATTTATTGGCTGAAAAAATATAAAAGTTAATCAGTGGAACAGAATAGACACGGAAGAATAAGAAATAACAACTCAATAATCTAGTAAACTGGAAAATGAATTACAAAAGAAAGAAGTGTTTATTTGATAAGAACTTCTGAGCAAAGTAGAGAAATTAGGTTTTGACCAACATGTTACACCATATTCTATAATAAATTCAAAACGCATAAATGACTTAAATATATGAAAGATCATACTATAAAAAATGAAAATTGAAGTAGATCATGTGCTTTTTTCAGCTGTGGATAGATGAATGCTTAACCAAACATTTGATAGAGGTAATTAGAAAAGACAAATAATTTTGATGGCATGAAACTGTAGTTTTTACATTAACAAAACTGTTTCATCTAAGCTAAGAACGGAAGCAACTATCAACTATATCCACTAAGGGTTTGATATCTAAGATATATAGGTCTCAAATGGAAATGTGTAAGAACAATAGCCCTGTGCATAGAGCACCAGCATTGGAGTCAGGAGTACCTGAATTCAAATCTGGTCTCAGACACTTGACATCGACTAGCTGTGTGACCCTGGGCAAGTCACTTAACCCTGATTGCCTCAGGGGGGGAAAAACCAAAAGCCATTTTCCGTAGAGAAGTGGTCAAATGATTAACAACCATATAGAATAATGTTCCATCTTACTAATAATGAGAAATGTAAATCAAAGCAATCCTTTGATTCCACCTCACAACCAGCAAATTGGCAAAGATGGTAAAAACAGTAAATATTGGGAAGGCTGTGGAAAGATAGGCACATAAATGCACTGTGGATGAAGTTGTGACCAGGCACAACCACTCAGGTAATCTGGAATTTTAACCAAAATGACTAAAATGTCCACGATCTTTCACCCAGATACTCCACCGCTAAGCACTTAACCCAAAGAGACTATTACCAAATAGGAAGGCTCCAAACGTTCCAAATATTTATAGCAATACTTTTCAAGGTGGCAAAGAACCGGAAGCAAAATAGACTCCTGCCTACTGGAGAATGGCTGTGTGACCCAGGACAAGTTACTTATCCTGTTAGCCTCAGTTTCCTCATTTGTAAAATAGAGCTAATAAAAGAACCTATCACCCAGAGCTGCTGTGAGGCTCAAATGAGATAATAATTGTCTAAGTGCCGAGCATAACACCTGGCACCACGCAAATGTGAACAATCATCATCGTCATCATGCCTTCCCCCTAAAGTCACCCCCAATTTATTCTGCACCTGTCATTTGGATAGTTATTTGCCTTTTGTCACCTTTGTTAGAATGTGAGCTCTTTGGGAAGAGGGCCTATTTTTTTCCTTTCTTTGTGTCCCCAGCATTTAAAACGGTGCCTAGAACACAGTAAATGCTTAATAAATGCTTGTTGATCTGATTTGACTTCCCGCTCAGAGCTAAATTGGTAGGCTGTGGTGACTTAAACACATAAGATTTTTTCAAGGTATAAAAATCAATACATGGAAAAGATCACACCCACCATTCTTATCTCTTCTTCCCTTGCTGCCTTTTTTTCTTTGATCTGCTCCTGCAAAACCTTGTAATTCACGTAATTATTTTTTGGAGGCTGCAATGAAATAAAAGGGACACACATTACTACCCTTAACTCAATGGCAATTTTTAGACAACTCCCAATGTCTTTTCCCATAAGTCCTCCACAAAGCCTATCTTTCCCCATTGCCCGTAAACAGCACAGGAAGGCAGAAAGCAGCACCTTACCTTAGCACCCAGCATGATGGCTCTCTCTTGTTCCAGAATCCGTTCTTTCCCCTTCCCATAACCTGTGATCCCAAATCGATGAACTTCCAAACGGGCCTGTGAACACAGGGCAACACTAAATACTAATCACCCATTCTAACTTCCCTAAAGAAAGCATGCCATCCCAGTAAACAGTGCATTTTAGAAAGGCCACACTCAATGTTAACTATGTCTGTACTCTTACAACTAGAATTCCCTTCTGTCAATATTACTAACCTATTAAGAATAAGTTGTTTATTCTGTGTTCTAAGTCAAGGGGATTTAGTGATGTTAGAAACATTCTCCCTAGTTATGTTTTCCTCTCCAATCAGAGAAAAGAATCCTAGTCACTTCAAAGAGCAGTCTGGCATGTAAGAAACCACCACCTCAAATCTTCCCAAGTCCCTATTCCTGCAACGAATATTTATTCAATTATAAAGGTAGAATAAGGCAAAAGGCAGCTGCCTCATAAATCAATGAGACCTAAGAATAAAATTCAGGATTTGCCCAAGATTTACGTCCACTCATCCTCAGAAATCTCTTCAGAGCATCTTCAAAGTGCATACCTTTTCCAAATTAAACTCTTGTATACCCACGTCCTTCTCAAGGTCATTGATTTTCGTCTAGAAGGAAAAAAAAAAGATTTTTATTAAACAATTCATTACCATATTGGCGTAATGCCCATGACTGTTGACTACAGAAGTTTGGACAAATACAAAAACAATCTTTAAGACAGCCAGAATGTTTATACCTGTCCATTCATACTTGTCAACCTCCCCTTTTTCCCCAGTCAGGAAATAACCTTCTAACTTGGAACTCACAAAGAAATCTGTTCTGCAACTCACATATTTAGCACACAATTTGGGGGGAGTGGGGGGAGAGAGACAGGGCTTCTATATCTGGGATTTTATTGATGCAGGGTCCTCATGAATAAACCTCCTCCACTAATAGGCTGGCAAATGCTAAGCAATGTGCACTTTTAGAGAGTTGCCTAGGGCATTGAGGTTCAGTGACTAGCCAGTGTATGTAAAGATTTGGACTCTGGCTTTCTTGAATCTGAGATTGGCTTTTCATTCCTTATCATTCTGCTGTCTCTTACTGTCTATCCCTTTTTCTGTATTCTCATGTACTACTATGTAGTTCAGGCCCCTAATCAGCTACCACCTGCACTACTTTTGAAAGTCTCCCTTTCCCCTCCTGACTGTGCTTTTGTCTCTAACGACTTTGTCACCATGGCTCACTCTGGAACTTTACTTATCACCTGGGGCCTTATCACCCTCCAATGTCATTCTGTCAAGCTCCCATTTCCTATTCATGAGCTCTTTTCCAGTGCTCCATTTTGGAAACAAGCCCAGACCAGTCATGCTTTGTTCTCCTCTCAGTTAAACTTAAATAACTTTGCCACCATGCCCCTTGACCAGATACCCATACATATCCTTCCCACTCCCCTTAATGTATTGTCTTTTCCAACTGGAAAAGTGCCTTGAGGGCAGAGACTCTCTTTCTTTTTGCTTTGCATGCTCTAGGCTGGTACATAGTACTTGCACACAGTAAACACTTAATAAAGGCTTGTTACTGGTTTACTTATCACTGCCTCTAGATTCTCTCCTTTTCATCCAAATCTCCACTGAATTGCCAAAGTGATATTTCTAAAGTCCAAGTCCAACTATATCACTGCCCTACCCAACAAGCCCCAATGGCTCTGTATTGCCTCTATGATCAAACAGAAACTCCTCCATTTGGCCTTTAAAGGTCTTTATAATCTTGTTCCAACCTACTTTTGAAGCCTTATTACAAATTATGACCTCCACCACGCCCTCTGTAATCCACACTGGCCTCCTTACTTTTTCCAACATAACACTTCCTATCTGTATGCTTTTGCATAAGACTGGAATGGCCTCACTCCTCTAAGAATTCCTAGCTCCCTTCCAAGCTCAGTTCAGCTGGCACCTTCTCCATGAGACCTTTCCTGATTCTGCCAGCTGCTGCTACCACCTTTCTCCCCCAAATTACTTTTTATTTATTTTATATGTTTTGTTATCTACTGTTACCGTACAATACAGTATTTCCCCTGACAGAATGTAAGCACTCTGGGGGCAGAGATTGTTTTCTTATTTCTCTTTGTATTTCTAGTGTCTAGCCCAAGGGTATAGAACCTTCGGCCTTGAGGCCACATGTGGCCCTCTAGGTCCTCAAGTGCAGCCCTTTGACTGAATCCAAAGGTCACAGAACAAAGTCAAAAGGCCACACCCAAGGACTTAGAAAGCCACATGTGGCCTCAAGGCCCTGAGTTCCCCTCTTCTGGTCTAGCCCAATAAGTGATGCGTAGTAATTATTTAATAAGTGTTTATGGATTATGTAATACTGTGAATTGTAGTTATCCACGTCATCATGCTACTAGTGTGTAAGTTCCATTTGAACAAGGACTCTGTCACCCAGTACAACAATCTTTGTACAATAAGCTCTTAATAAATGTCTATGGAAAGACTCAATGTCAATTCTCATCCTCTTCTCAAACAATGTTCCCACTTCTACTGCTTCCTTGAATATTTTTTTAAGGGAAAATACATTTGTCAAAAACAGCAGACCCTGAATGTGAATGTTCATGACATTAGCCTGACTAGCATTTAATAGGTAGGCATCCAGGGTGTTATATTTGGAGGCACCTGTGAAATGCAAATGATAAACAGCAATGGTTCAAAAGTACATACTGCCTATTCGAAGCACACCAATATGTTGGTCACTTGGGGAGCTAGGACCTCACTTATCAAAGGCTAGACAGGAAGCATCCTTTTGTTGAGCAGTCCGTTTTTCCAAGTTTACTGCATAGGTTTTCTTTAAATAAGTTATTCTAAACACTTAACACCAAATAAACTGAGCATTTTTATATACAAAACAGAACAGAAAAAGAGGATTGTACTAGAAACAGTGAATCTCTATTTGACACAAATTATTCTTCCTTCTTAAGCATATAAAATTTAACATGTAACTTGGGAAGGCTATGTTAGTGCTGTTAAGCCACATTAAATGAATTTCACAATTCTCTTGCACCTAGAACTTTTGTTATCTTTCCCTTACAGAATAAGCAAATACTTTTAAAATACATTTCTTGGGATAGGTAATCTTTTCTAAGACTTCCATTACAGCAACTTGTTTTATCAGTCAAGTACATAAGCACAACACATAAATCACGAATCTGTTCTTGGCTCTTCCCTTGTAGTTTTCCCTATGGAAAATAATGATATCTATTGTTCTCCATCCCTTCTTACTGAAATCTATGGCTGTGACTAGCACAGAGCAATGATGACTGGAGAGCTGGGACACCTGAGTTACTGATGTGTATGACTAACATGTCTAATATGGCTAAAAGTCATTCCTTAATGATTTCATCACATGCCTAATCTCTTATGTTAATAAAGGTGGATGACCTGGGAGGTCTCTAAAACCGTATGAAACATATCCTTTCTTCTACATACTGTAAAATAGTTATGCTAGTACTAATTAATTCCAATGATTACAGATCAGTAATTGCCCACCAATTGTGCTACTATCTGAAAGTTGCTTAATGGCCCAAAGTATTTCCAATTTGGTTGGTGGTGATGCAAGTCCTCTACTGCCTCCGCAGTAGGGACGAGGACAATGAGAACAGAGAAACCTAATGGCTAAATACCTCATGGAAAGGCCCTGCCCATCAATACGAGGTTGCCTAATATTGCACTGGAACATTATTGGATAATTCTTATTTGACCTAGAGAAAGTAAGGGAATTGGGCCAAAAGACCTTAAAAAGTTGTCCTTGAAGCTGATTACAAACTTTGTGCAAACACTTTGATTAGTGACAAATACAGGAAGCCCCTGACGTGTGTATGTGAATCTTGTCAGTCAATAAACATTTATTAGCCATAACTGTGCTAAGAAATACAAAAAAGTTAGGCGGTCCCTGCCCTCAGGAGCTTACTATCTAATAGGGGAAGCCAACAGACGAAGGGAAGTTGCGAAGGCACTTGCAGTGGTGGCAGGATGATAAATTCAAAGGAGTGAAGTAAGATGAATAAGGGAGAGATGGCTAGCATGAGTGCTCTCCTTACTGGAAGTCTGAGGAGGAGCTCTTAGCTCTGCCCTTCAGCCTCCATGGCAGAGGCAGAGGTTTCTGGTGAGGGGTGCATACCAGGTCTGATGTGCTATTGTGAGATGATGAGGTTCCTGGGAGCATGATGGACAAGAACAAAGGAGCACAGTGGGGCAGCCTCCTTAATCACTACAACTAAATTATAAACTCATTAAAGTCAGGGACCATGTTATACACTTCACATATCAGGCGCTCAGTAAACACCTGTCAGTTGACTGATAACACCCAACTGTCCTGTCCACCCCCTATTTAAGTTTTTATGGAACTTCTTGTCTTTCAAGAATACATGTATGTCTGTCTTAACTGGATGCTTGTTAACAATACAAAAGTATGGCTATAAAGTGTCCTCTGTCCTGCGTGGCTTCCTGTTCATATGACCTATAATTCAGGCTAGTACTGTAACTACTATTCAGCTATATACATTATGGGTTAAACAGGCTTTTTGTGCGCTGCCCTGGGAATGTAACCACCATTTAAAATACTTGGTCTAGACCTCTTGAGATTATTGAGCAAGAATAGAAAGGAGTCCTTCTACTGCTAGCTGTGTGCGGCACCTTCACAAAAACCGATCATGAGTTAGGGCATACAAACCTCACAAACAAATGCAGAAAAGGAAAAATACCAAATGCATCTTTTGTGGACCACAGTATAGTAAAACTATATTCAATGAAGAGCCTTTGAGGCAAAGAATGAAAATTAACTGGAGACTAATAATTCTAAAGAATAGGTGGATCAATCAGAATCACAAAAGCAATAAAAAAAACAATCAATAATTTCATCAAAGATAATGCTAACAAAGAGACAATACACCAAAATGCAGACAAAGCAGTTTCTTACAGGAACATTTATATCTCTAAATACCCAATAAGGGGATTGGTGTGTGGTGGGGGTGGGAAGTACAGGGAGACTGAGAGCACAGATCAACCATATAGGCATACAACTAAAAACACTGGAAAACTGAAAAATCAAAAGTCATCAATTAAACAACAAAACAGAAATTCTCAAAAATCGAAGAACAAAACTGAGGGCAAAAAAAATCCACTGAAAAAAGCTGGTTTAAAAAAAAAATTAACCGAACCAAACCAAGAGAACATTACTGCCAGGGGAAAATCCATTCCAAATGCAACACTCAAAGACCACAGCATTCTGATCAATGCAGAGGCCAAGCCTGCCTTCTGATGGGAGCCAGGGGAACATGTCTTCCCCTCTCAAATGAGCAGCTGAACTCCTCTGAGATTCAGTTTCTTCATCTGTGAAATGATGGAATTGGATGAGGTGACCTCTAACTCCCCTTCCAGTTCTAAATCTATGGTACTAGTAGTTGAAAGATATAGTTAATGAATATGTTTGCTTGGTCTATCCAGGCTTTTTGTGACAAGGGAGAGAATTCTATTAGTGGGCCAAAACAAATAAATTATATAACAACCTTCTGGAATCAATCCATTTTTAGCTAGGGACAGACTTCATTATAATTACAGATGGGGAGTAGGTCAGAGTTCATACCTGAAGTTTGAAAAGTTGGTGGGATTTCAGTAGTGTACAAGAGATGACTTTTATAGAACGCTCTTATACTTTAGTAACTTAAAGAAAGGTGTGTAATTATCCCAAAGTGAGTAAAGTGTGAGTCTGGAGTAATCCTTAAAAGGGCTTTTTATCTGGAGGCAGCATGGTATTATAGATAGGGGGCCAGCCTTGAAGCTAGGAGGACCTGGTCTCACCTCTGGTCTATTCATTTTAAAGATGAGGAAACTGAGACCCACAGAGATGAAGTAACTTGTCCTAGGGACTTCGTGATAGACGTGGGATTTGAGCCAAGTAGCCCAAGTCTGGAGCCAGCACCCTTACTGGAGAATATTTCTGTATATTGTACCTGGAATTAGAACAGAAACCAGAACCAGTGTTCTATACTTAGGTTACTATAGATGGACCTCTGGGTCATTTATGCAGTCCTTGTGAAGAGAGTTTGGAATATGTGAGGGGTAGAGGGTGTGCACGCACGCGCACACACGCACACACACACACACACACAGGCACATACATAAGCTCTTACGAGAAAATGAGGTCAAAAGCCTGCTTATAAATTGGCTACTACCCGTGTAGCCAGAATTATGACCAAAAATCCTTAGCTCAAGCCTCAGGGCAGGAAAGTAGGCATTTTTAAGTCAGACAATGTATTTATATATTTCTGTCAATTACATGTTAGTCTATCCTGTCCCAATCAGATTATGGGACTCCTGGAAGGTAGTAAACAAGTTCTATTTTTTAATAATGTAACATGAGCAACTAAAATGTTATTATATATGTATATATCCTCATGAACCCCAAATCGCTGATCACTCTTTTCTTCTGCTCTTAAAATAGTCTTTAACCTAAGAATCTGCATATTAATTTATTTGTTCATGTTGCTTTATAAGTGTCTTTTTAAGTTATATATTCCACTTCCCTAACTGAATGAGCCCAGATTTCTAAGGACATACGCACAAGAAAGGAAAGAGATGACCATAACCAAGGACAGGAATAAATGAACGGAAAATTCTTATTATGGTGTCAGGTAGGCTAATTCACTTCACTTCAATAAATATTTAACAAGCACCGACTATGTGAAAGAGCCAAAGCTCAGATAATAAACAAGCAAGTGTTTATGAAGTGCCTACTATGTGCCAGGCACAAAAATGAGACAATCCTGCCAACTAGGTGGGAAACATAGCTATAGTTTATAGCTAAGTAAATAAGATATGTGAAGGGGAGAAATGTCTAATCAGCCTGGAAAGACAGATGGAAGCTAGACTGTAAAGAGCTTTAAATACCAAACAGAGGACTTTAGGTTTTATACTATGGCCATAGGAAGCCACTGGAGATCCTTGAGAAGGAGAGTGAGAAGATCAGACCTGTGGTTTATGAATATCAGCTTGGAAGCTGTGTGGAGGATAGGCTAGAGATAGGAAAGGCTGGGATACCAACTAAGAGACCATTATAATAGATATTGTAGAAATAGCATTAATAGGCTTGAAATTCTCTATATATTGAGGGGAAGTTACACAAAACTGGACCTCCCCCAATTTAATTAGACAAAAAGAGTCAAGTGTAGGTTGCAAATCTGAGTGACTGGAAGGTGGTGCCATGATAGAAAAAGGAAGGTCAAGGGAAAGACTGGTCTTGGAAGAAAAATACTAAGTTTGGCTTTGGGTATGTTGGGTTCAAGATACTCATAGGTTATCATACAAGCTACCAAACAAGCCCAGTTGGGAGATGAGGGACTGACTGCCTGGAACTCAAGGGTGATGAGGGTTGTATAGAGATGCCAGCTGAACCCATGAAAACTAATAAGATAACCAAGGCATAATTTACATAAAGAAGAGGACCCAGGATAAGATGCTGTGGTTCCTCCACGAAGGGGCAGGATAATGATCCTGCAGAGGAGACTGAAGAGTGGCCAGACAGGTAGTAGGAAAACCAAGAGAGATCAGTGTTGTGAGAATCCAGGAAGAACAGAGTAGCTGACAGTATCAACCACTGCTAGAGGGATCAACAGAGAATTTTACTAAGAAAAGTTCATTGGATTTTAGCTATAAAGAGATCACTGATGATCTTAGAGAGAGCTAGTGGGGAAGGTGACAGGGACAGAAGAAGCCAGACTGCCAGAGATCGAGAAAGTGGAAGCAAGGGATGCAGACAACCTTTAAAAAAAAGGATTTGGCTGTGAAAGAAAGGAGAGATATAGGGTGATAGCATCAGAGGTAGTAAAGTGAATGTTTTTTTTTTAATGATGGAGAATATTGAGCATACCTATAGGCATCAGAGAAGAAATAAGATGAGGAGACGAATAAATTTTGGGAGGTGGCACTTATGAGGACAAAGGGGGTTTGTACAATGTGGTGAGAGGGAAGTACAATGTTAGGAGACTAATAAAGGTTTGGTTAGGACAGTGACTGAATTGTGATTGAAACATTATAAAAACAAGTACAGGAAACTGACCCCGGGCTTTCCTTAGCCCTACCTAGAGGCAACATCCTTTTTTCATAGGAAGATATTTTCTCACAGTTTCTTCACGTTAGCATCACTTATTTTACCCACAATCCTCTTCAGTGATGTCAAACTCTCTAGAAGTACAACAAAATAAGTGGTCTGGGGTCTTGATTCTACATGTGATAGTCAGTTAGGGAAAGTAAAAAGTACCAGCAAAAGCTGTAAGAGCCCAGCTGAGATTACATAACCTAAATTTGTAGTGAATTATGATAGCACAATTATTATGATTTCCTTCATTTAATAGCATTAGTAGATGAGAGGAGTCTACAAATGATGGAAATGATCTACAGTTGAAATTTGGAAAGGAATGAGCGGCAGCAACAGGGTAAGGAGGCAAGGAACTTACAGGAAGAGAATAAGTGTAAAGGCAAATTGGTAAAACTATAAAGTCAAGATTTTGATGAAAATGAGGTTGGAGCAGAGGTGATGGCTTAGAAAAGCAGGGAGAGGTGTCTACTGACTAGAGGTTATAAAGGTTCAAAGAACAGGTTTAAGAGAGGTGGGACTGAGTGAGAGATGGAAGGTTAAGAGGTTATGGTCAGATGAGGAATTGTGAAATTATGGATGGAAGAAATGGCACACACAGAAGAAATCCACAAGCGATGAGATGTAAGAACAAGGATAGAAACATTTTGCATGTGTGCTTGCAACAAGGTGATGGTACAGATTATAGGACACAGAGAGGCTGATGAACCAGAAAGCTACGGTGCTGGAGAGAACGTCAACACGTAAATTCAAGTCACTAAGTATAAAGGGTAACAATGGGGGTGAACTTGAAGTCTGTGAAAAATCAACCACAATTTTTTAAGGGGTTCTAAAGCTATGTTTGGGACAAAAGGAACAAATAAGAGACGGACCCACTGCTTTCCTTAGGGTAAATGTAATGCAGACGATTGAAGGTCACATTTACATGGCTATTTTACACTCAGAGCCAGTAAGTTTTAGAGTTTTAATGAGTCCTTTGTTACCAAATCTATTAATGCTCTTTCTAAAATGTCACAGTGCAGGTAACAGAAAGAAAACAGAACTACTAAATGATTTCATTTTGCTCCCACCTGCTTTATTGAAGAGAACGATCTGCAAGCTGTGAAAGTTTATATATAGTTAGTAGGTAATTGAAAAATGTAAGAGCCAACTAGATGGCTCAGTGGACAGAGCACTGGGCCTGGAGTCAAGAAGATCTGAATTAAAAATTGGCCTCAGACACTAGCTGTGTGGCCCTGGGCAAGTCATTTAACCTCTGAATGCCTCTGGAGAAGGAAATGGCAAACCGCTCCAGTACCCTTGCCAAGAAAACCCCATGGACAGTACTGGCATGCTATGATACATGGGATCATGAAGTCAGACCCACCTGAACAACAAGTGGAATAGAAGATAGTTGAGAGAAGAATAAGAGATATCTTAGCTGTTTTAACTGAGTTCAAGTCTGAGCTATTCATTTAGGGCTGTGGAAAACTGTATGTTACTGTGGAGAGAGAAATGAACTTTAAGTCCTGCTCTAAGAATGACCAACTGTGTGTGCCCTGGGCAAGTTGCTTAAATAACTTGTTTCTTCATGTGTAAAAATGGCGCAATAACATTTTACTACCTACTGCACAAGGCTGCCTTAGTCAGCCTTAAAGACTATATAATTGTGAATTGTTCTTGAGGTAAAGCCAACATTTCAGAGTTCATCCTTGGAAGCTACTGCTGGCTCCCCTTCCATAACCTGAAGTAAATCTCAGTAAACCTAGAATAAGTAGGATTCTCTAAAACACAAAAGTACAATTAGTAGAGGAAAAGCTGACAAAATCTGAAAATGTTCCTGCATTCTATAATTACATGCCTCCAATTAAAATGTCCTTATTTTCATCACAATCATTTCCTTGGTATCACAACCTTTCCAATCCAGTTCAATACCCTGAGGCAGAAAATAATCTTTTCTGTCCCTTATCAAAGTCCTGGTCCATTTTTTTTTTAAAGCACACATTGGCTCCATCTCTCTTGATCTCTCTCTCAAAAAACAAACACAGGGCAGCTAGATGGCCAGTGAATAGAGCACAGGCCCTGAAGTCAGGAGGACCTGAGTTCAAATCCAGCCTCAGACAATTAACCCTTACTAGCCGTATGACCTTGGGCAAGTCACTTAACCTCAACTGCCCTGCCTTCCCCCTTCTAAACAGTAAAAAAACCAAATAAAACAAAAAAACCAAACAAACAAAAGTCAGTCATGTCTTCATTGCATTGTAGGATCCACTCCTGACTCTGGGCTTTTTCTACCATCTCACAGAAGCTTCTTCCCCCATTTCTCACACTGGAAGCATGCTTTCCTCCTGGAGCCTCTTCCTCTGACTGGCTGATTCCTCCCAGAACCTCCATTTCAAAGAAACTGGCCAGGCCAGACAAGTCTTCATTCCCCTGCAGACTCTACTCTTGATTCTTCAGACTTTCTCTACCAGGCAGCATCAGCTCTGGGACTCTACTCTCCTTTCTCCTTTCTTCCCTTTTCAGCTTCCTTTTATGTATTGTCTTCCCATATTAAAATGTAAGCTTCTTGAGAAGCTTATATTTGTATTTCCTTAGCTGAGCAAGTTCTTGGCACATCAAAAAATACTGGTTGACTTTACAAAGTGGGATTTCTCCTCAGTATCTTTTAGAGGTCTTTCTGAAAACGAGAAAGCTGAGTAGTCAACAAACATTAAGTAATTTGCACAAAGAATGACAAATGAGCTAGATTTACAAATCACACCTTCAGAGTTTGGAGTCAATGAATCAGCAAGCATTTGTGTGATAAGCTCTGGGGATAAAAAACAAAAAATGAAACTATCTCTGCCCTCAAGAAGCTTACATTTTACACAGCTGCTGCCTGTTCCTGTGTGTGGCATCATTTCCTACAAAAATAACACTTTTTGGTAAAAAAAAAAATCAATGCTTAATCAATACTGTTATGGTATACATTACCAATTACAACAGGGTTCAGAGAACTGTATTAATTACATATAAACATATATTTATTACCTTTGTGTTCTCATCCTTCGGTGGTTCTAGTTCAGTTTTCTTCTTTTTCTTCCAGCTGTGAAACTCAACCACTTCCACTGATTCTCCTCTTTCCTTGGTTTGTGATGGTGCAGGGGAAACTGTTGCAGAGACGTCTGTAAGAGCAGGACCGGTGGAATCCTCAGAAGAGTCACAAAGAAGCTCTTCCTTAAGCTTTTGGAAGAAGCTAGAAGCACTTTTCTTTTGACCTCTGGAAAGAGACTCTGGCTGCAAGGCTGTGTCCACTGTCGTGGCTTCTGTAGCTACTGAATCTCTCTTGTTCTCCTTTTTATTTTTTCTTCTTTTCGATGTTTTTTTATCTAGGGTCTCTCCTTTCAAGGACAAAAGAAAAATATAAACACATTGTGATGTCATCAGCGTCAAAACATAAGTGTGAAGTTACATATACAAAGGCATCCAGATAGCTAGCTGGCACAGTGGATAAGGCACTGGGACTGGAATCAGGAAGATCTGAGTTCAAGTCATTTAAGCTGTCTGCCTCAGCTTCCTCATCTGTAAAATGGGGACAACTATAGCACCTACCTCCTAGGGTTGTTGTGAGGATCAGATGAGATAATAACTGTAAAGTGCTTAGTACAGGGCTTGGCACATAGTAAGTCCTATATAAATGTTAGTGTGTGTAGTAGAGAAAGCTAAAGCAACTCCACTTTGTCAGAAATATTGCCCCTGGCCCTATTTGTATCGCAACTTCCCTACAGTCTCCCATCTGGGACCTTCCTAACTGCAGAAACAGCAAGGACAATCCTGTCTATCAGAGCAGAGTTACAAGAGATAGCTCACCTGAAATAGTCTTCCCTGTTACTAGCCTAAGCAACAGACTTGTTCAACAAGGAGAAAGCACATCCCCTGTTTCTATTCTGCAAGCTCCCAGCAACAACCTTGCTCAATCCCATACCCAATTCACCTCCTGCCTATATCGAAACTTATATAAGCTTTGTTCTTTTGTTCATTCAGGAAGCCCCATTGGGGCTCCTTTGCTGGTGAACTCAATAAACCCTCACTGGTTCCTAAATTTATGGTATTGAGTTTGGGGGTTTTGGTTCTGGTTCTGTATAAGCAGCAAAAGGGCATTAAGAGAACAGAAGCTCTGGCAAGACATTCCTCCCCGTGGTGTACAGAGTCCAGAAGTAACATAAAGTCTGAAGTCAAGAAATAGGACAGAAGAATCAACTAACAAACAAAAAATCCATAATGATTTATTATGGTGACAAGAAAGTTCAAAACACAAACTCAAAAGAAAAAAAATTGACTCGCAAACATCTATAAACAAAGCCTCAAAGAAAAATACCAGTTGGGCAAAGGTCCAACAAGAATTCCTATAAGAGTTAAATTTAAAAAGGACTTAAAAATGACTTTAAAAATTAATGAGAGTGGTAGAGGAAAAAAACTGGAAAAGCCGTGCAATCTACAGGATAAAGAAATGAAAAGAATTAGCAGCTTGGAAAAACAGGAACAAAACCATATCGAAGAAAATAACTCCTTGAAAATTAAACTTGACCAACTAAAAGCTAATTACTTCAAGAGGCATCAAGAAATTAAAATAAAATGAAATGATTAAAAATATGAAATATCTCAAAGGAAAAACAACTGATCTGGAAAACAGATTCGAGAGAGATAATTTAAGAAATTGACGGACTACCTGAAAGTCATAACCAAAAAAAGAAGCTAGATATTATATTCTAAGAAATTACAAAAGGAAAATTGCCCAATTCTCTTAGAACCAGAGATCAAAGTAGAAATCGAAAGAAACCATTGGTTACCTTCTGAAAGAAACACCAAAATGTAAAATCCCAGGAATATTAAAGCCCAAACCCAGAACTCTCAGGTTAAGGAATAAATACTTTAAGCAGCCAGAAATAATTGAAATACCAAGAAGTTATAGTCAGAATCACATAAGATTGACCAGTCACCACTCTAAAGGAAAGGAGCACTTGCATATATGATATTTGAGAAGGCAAAAGATCTAGGCTTACAATCAAGAAAAACTTACTTAACAAAACTGATTATAATCCTACAGGGAGAATACGGACCTTTAATGAAATAGTGAATTGCCTACATTCTTAATGAAAAGACCAGAGTTGAAAAGAAAATCTGACATAAAAACACAAGAGTTAAGAGAAACATAAAAAGGTAAACAAAAGTGAGCAATCACAAAGGACTAAACAAAGTTAAACTGTTTATATTCTTATTTGGATGTATGATACATGTAACCTCTCAGAACTCTTTCATAATCAGGGGTCATAAAGGGAGTCTAAGTAGATAAGATAGGGCCCTGGAATGGTTAGGGCATTACTTCATGATCTTAAGAGAAGAATACAAAGAGAAGGGAAGAGGAATATACTAAAGGGGAAGAAAGGGGAAAATTATCTCATATAAATGGTAGAAGTCTATAAGGGCAGGAGAAGTGGGTAACACATGAACCTCACTCTCACCTGAACTGGTCAAAGGTGGGGAAAACACAGTCAGGTCCAGAAATACAAAGAAATAGGAAGGAAAGGACCTAAGGGAAAAGTGGTAAGAATAACAAGGAGAGTAAATCAAACTTTTAAAGAGGGGGCAGGGGAATTAGAGAAGGAAAAGTATTAGAGAACAGGATGGAGGGAAACACATAATTAAAAATCATCATTGTGAATGTGAATGGGATGAACTCGCCCCTCAAAATGGAAGAGGATAGAGGAAAGGATTGAATGCTGGAATCCAACAATATATGTTCCTTATAATGAACAAATTTGAAAGAGAAAAATACAAAGTTAAAATAAGGAGGTAGAGCAAAATCTATTGTGCTTCAGTTGAAGCAAAAAGGCAGGGGTAGACATCATGAATTCAGACAATGTGAAAGCAAAAAAAGACCTAATCAAAAGAGAAAAATGTAAAACTATAGTCTTCTAAAAGGTACTATAGAAAATAAAACTCATATTAGTACTAAATATAAAAGTACCAAATGTCATAGCATCTGAATTCTTAAAGGAAAAGTTAAATGAATTATATGTAGAAATAAACAGTAAAACTATAATAGCGAGGGACCTCAATTAACCCTCTCTCAGATCTAGATAAGTCTAATTTTTTAAAAAAGGAAACCAAAAGAAATGAAGGAGCAGAACAGAATTTTAGAAAAGTTAATTTACAAAACCCATGGAAAATACTGAATGGGAATAGAATAGACTATACCTATTTCTCAGCAGTGTATGTCACTTTCATTAAAAAAAAAAAGAAACCATATATTAGGGCATTAAAAACCTTACAAAGGAATAAATGAAGAAATGTTCAATGCATCTTTTACCAACCAAAACGTTCTAGAGTTTTTAACAGAATTTACATTGTCCTGCAAGATATAAAACTTCCTGAGAGCATTACTATTTGCTGTAGTGAATACTGAGGTAGAGGAAAGTAGTATTTTATTTTAATTAGGAATACTATATTTTTTTTTAAATCTCAGTAAAGATATTTTTTATTGCTTTTTTGATCCATGAGTATATTATAGCATTATATTCCTAAGCCTGAATTGCTAGACTAATCTGAGTTAGGTCTGGTCTAGAATATCTTTCTGTAATCATTGCTTCCTTCTCTAGATATTAACCAATTATCCCTTTAATAATATGTTCTACTTGGGCTATGTAACCCTGGGACATTTACACAAACTTTCCATGACCCAGGCAATTCTTTAAGACTGTAGGCTGCAGAAGAGTTGCTGATCTGCCTTGGAGAAAGAAATTTCCTTACAGGAGTTCCCTATACCTTGAAATCACAAGTTAAAAAAAAAAAAAAAGAAAAAATATGTTCTATATGTCAGGCTCACTGGCTTACAGTTTTTAGAATTAATTTTCTTCCCTTGATAAGAGGTTAGGACATTTGCCCTCGTCCAGACCTCTGGCACCTCTCCCATTCTCTAGGATCTTTCAAAG
Source organism: Pseudochirops corinnae (assembly GCA_028646515.1). Taxonomy (NCBI): domain Eukaryota; kingdom Metazoa; phylum Chordata; class Mammalia; order Diprotodontia; family Pseudocheiridae; genus Pseudochirops; species Pseudochirops corinnae. The sequence goes on from JAQQSV010001716.1 coordinate 19,177, forward strand.
AACACTGACTCAACCATTATATCTAACATTATATTATTATTATATTTATTAAATTATATTATTATAAAGAAGATTATAATTATAAAGATTTAGTTCATGTGGGCCTGGTAGCATGAACTCATCATCTAAGGCAGGAAGGAAGGTTCTCTTTCTTTTCCCTTATTTTTCCTATTCAATTCCCTAATAGCCATTTTTTGTTTTTTCTAGTCCCAAGACCATTCTCCTTGGCAGAGAAAACAGAAGCAACATAAGACTTTTCTTTAATACACTATCTAGCTTTGATTATCACTAACTAGCTTTGATTAGCACAGAAGAGATCACACACAATCTGGCTGAGATGGGTCAAGTTTATGTAGCACTGAAGGCTTATATATTAACCTCCAATAGCCATCATTTCATTTAATTTCCCACAACAACTCTGTAAAGAAGGTGCTATCATTATCTCCATTTTATATAGGAGGAAACTGATTCACTTGCTCTGGGTCATACACATTGTTTGAGGCAGAATTTGAGGTCTTCTTGACTCCAACATCTTATTTATTATAGACTCTGCTTCTTATAGGCAAATATATAATTATACATGTAATATACAAAAATACTGATGCAGAGGCCAGTTTAAATTTTATGCATATTTTTTGTGCAGTTATTTTTCAGTCATGTCTGACTGTGACCCCATTTGGAGTTTTCTTGGCCTTTAGTCAATGGAGTGATTTGCCATTTCCTTCTCTAGCTCATTTTACAGATGTGGAAATTGAGGCAAACAGAGTTAAGTGACTTGCCCAGGGTCACGTAGCTAATAAGTGTCTGAGTCCAAATTTGAACTGAAGAAAATGAATCTTTCTGACTCCAGGCCAGATACACTATTCATTGTGCCACTCAGCTGCCCCATGTATATATTTATTACTACAGCAATCCACTCAATGTGTGAAAACAAAAGGATAAGAATAGTCTCTTTCAAAATAAGTTTGTTGTTTTGGTAGGAAACAGCTTCCAAAATGGCAGGATAGTGACATTTACTTGTTATCAGGGGCAGTGTAATGGAGTGTTTGGAGTTGGGACAGACTAAGTGTGTCATCATGTTGATAGTTTTTATAAACCAGTTTGGTCATTCCCCACTGTTTCTTCTTGGAGTTCTATCTGACCTTGGAGTTGTACCACAGTATGTGTTTTCTTGTGACTTCCCATTAAGGAATGGAATAATTTTGCTTCTGCTTCTTTTCAAGAAACCACTTGATCCTGAAATGAACATGGTAGACATGGTGAGGAGGTCACTCCTGTGCCTTCAATACCATGTTAGGCTAAGCCAAAAAAGTCCGACATTATTTTTTCAGGACCCTATCACACTGTAGTATTCATTCTGTTACCCATCTTGGCTTTCATCTTCTGCACATGGCTTTTAAAAAATGTTCCTTATTGCCCACACTTTGTGCATTTTGTATATGAACACTCGATGCCATGTGCTTTATTTCTGACATTTTCCTGAATTTTTTTTTCTGTAAATTTCTGCTCTTTTCTACTTCTTAGACTTCATTGCACATCTTATCTTACAGGCACCTTTCTAACTCTCTCTTTTGACTTTTTGTTCTTTTTGGTCAGCTTTCTAAGACTCTAAGGAAATATATTTCTACTATACTTTGGTCGGTTTCTTTCCTCCCTCTGGGCCTATCATTCCTCTATTTTAAGCTGTGATCCAGAAATCCAAATACCATTTTGAAACATCACTGGCTCACTTTTTTGCTTGCACGGAGGACTAAAGCTGACAGTGGCATCAGAAAATGGTTCTTTTTAGTCAAAAAGCCTTTCTTGCATTATTAGATAGAAGATACATAATATTCTCACACCTGATCTTCTACATGCAAAAACTTAACAATTAAATTAAACCTGAGGCACCCATAAACACTTCAATGCCCTATTTTCCTTAAATTACAATCATGTTCTTGGTTTAACTTGAACAAATCTGTCAGTCACCCAAAGGCCTCCCTCATACCTACTTCATAATTAGAAGCTTCTCCACATGTGTTGGCCTCTAGATTTACCTAGCACTCATTCATTTTAAAACACCAGTTCCCCAATCATTCAGCATTCCTACTACTGCCTAACTCTCCAACTACCTGCTGACTTAGTTCCTGCCCCATATGTTTGCATATTTTGCAATGTATAATAGTATAGGCATATATAATATAATATAATACACAGTTTTCTGTATTAGACCTTAATCTTCTTAAAATCCTTTAACCTCCAGTTTTCTGCTTCATTTGTAACTGCCCTCTCCCTCCTTCCCCCCAAATCTCTAGGACGGAATGCTTTCCTTTTAACAGGCACTCAATAAATATTGTTGACTATTTTTATATTAAGGTAGCAGGTCCAACAGACAACAAAAAAGAAAATAGCATTTCCAACATTTTAACTAGTTTTGAAAACGTGCTTGTATTTACATACATACAAGGACTCCAATTAATAACTATTGTCTGTGGTATGCACAAATGGGTTTTTCCCCTCCCCTATCTCCCCTTCCCCTCCTCCAACCATCATTGGCTAAAGGGGTGTGGTGCTACTTTGGGTGGAAGTGCCAGGTAGGAAATTATATTCCAACCATTAATAACATGCCCACTGAAATTAAGGAAGGCCTTCGTTTATCTTGGCTGGGAACTCAAGAGGCAGTAAAAAGTTTTGCTTAGGAAGGTCTTAGTTCCTTCTGTCCAAGCTCTCCAGCGGTAGTGAAAAGTTCCTAGTTAGAACATACTTCTCAGCTCTGCTCTCCCCCGATACAAAGAGCTGGTCTTCTTCTAGCTGAATTAGCTGAATTAGACAAGGCTACAGATAGTAAAAAGGAGAGAAAGCCGGGTAACCTGCGCCAAGCAGGTTTTCAGAGGTCTTTTTTTTTTTTTTTGAATGGCAGAGGAAGGTATGGAGAAGATTGTGAATTTGACAACTGTAGCCCCGAGTACCCCGGTGCCCAGAGCGCCCAAGAGACAGCAGGAATCGCACAGAGAACAGGTTGGTACCAAATCAATGGCTCAACGAAAATGGAATGAGACGCTGGGTTGGTGTGGGCTTTTCCTGGGAGAACTAAAACTCCCTACTTCTCAAACAGGGAGTGGGGAGGGAATGGTGGTAGAGAGTAGAAGGTGCTGTGGGGGGGGAAGATTTTCTGGGAGAAGTAAAACCCACTACTACCCAAGGGAGGGTGGGGTGGATGGGGTGGTGCGCAAGAAGCAGGAATTGCTGGGGTGGGGGCTTTCCTTGGAAAAGTAAAACCCACTAGTAGCCAGTAGGGCGGGGGTGAGGGGGTAAGCAGGGTGCCGGCTTCCCTTCTCTAGGGTGGCTCTTGGGAAAGTTCGCCAAGCACCTGCCAGGTATGGAATAGCCCACGCTCCTGGCCTCGCCCGGGGATAAACAGATGCTCTGGGAGGTGGGGAAGGATCAGTGAGCGCCCTCTAAATCATTCCTGACTGGGCTCAGCTCTACACGTAGGGCTGGAAGGAGCTGCTACTACCGGAAATTACTTGGGCCCTCACTCCCCAAGAAATTACACTCGTAAGATACCCCGCCGCGCCCCCAAGCAGCCGCTTCTTCCCCACGTGGATGCCAGCCCAGCTTCTCGCACTCACCGAAGTCGTAAAGGTTGTGCAGCAATGTATCCAGGAGACTCTCAGGGCTGGAAGAGTCATCCGGTCCCGACTTCTCCTCCTTAGCCATTACGGGGTGTGAGGCGACGGGAGAAAAAGATGGGGGGGAGGCCCAAATAAGTACCTTTCGGAGTTACGGCCCTAAGCTTTCAGTCCTCAGGGATTAACAATGAGACCCCGCGGACTTCCGCGTTTCCGGAGCCGGTCCTGAGTTCGCGCTTTGGCTCAGCGCGGCTTCCGTCCGGGCCAAGATGGCGGCGCCCGAGGCCTCTAAGAGCGTCTGCCACGGGTGCCACCGCCCCAGGCGAGGTCGGACAGCCGTGCGCGGGTCAGAAGTTGTCAGCGCCACCCTTCCTGCTTAGCCGGGAGGCTCCGGCGTCTCCCGGAGGGCGGCAGCGGGATCATGGCAGCGGCTCGGTCATCCGAATTCTTCGTCGCTGTCGCTTCCACCTCTACCTCCACGGTCGCCGCCCCCGCACCCCTTTATTCGGTAGGCTCTGGGGCCAAGGCGGGTAGTGGGGCCGGCCAAGAGATTGAGCTCTCCCAGCGGCTGGGCTCTGCTGCTCTGCCCCAGCCAGGCGAGGGGTGCGGACTGCGTCGGAGTCGAGGTGGGGAGGGGAGGGCTGGTTTCCTAGGCGACAGATCGGGGGAGTGGGGTGGTCTAGTCCTCGGACCCTCCACTTCCCACGGACCAACCCGGGGGTCTCCGTTTCTGCTCCTCCTCCCACTGCTTGCCTACCACTCTCCCCGCTTTGAGGGCGTGGGGAAGGGAGTGACCCCGAGCCAGAGAAAGCACTTTCTCTAACCCCTCGGTGGGCGAGGCGGGCTTACATTCCTCCGAACTGGGCGGCTTGGCTCCGAGGCGGGCGTCGAGGGAGGGCAGTATAGTGTGGTCGCCCCGGGGTCACTTTAGTGGTGTGTGTCCCAGCCGGGGAAATGAAAGCGCGTTTCCCTCCCGCCCCGGGCTGTAACCACCAAGTCCTCCCAGACTCATTTTTCTTCTCTTCGAGGAAATTCTAGCTGGCCGACAAATCATCGGGTTTTGGGTGGGATTGTAATTTAGAGGATTTAGTTGATTCTGGGGTTGACTATAAGGACTGAGAAATCTTTTAAGAAATTTTCATTGCCTTTTTTTGTCTTCTGACAGTTTGTAGTGTTTGTTTCAGGACTAGTAATGGACAGGAACAGCTGAAACCACTAAGCTTTTTTTTAATATCCTCTTGCCTGTCAGCAACTCATTTCTACTCTCCCACGTTGCCTCCCAACCACTTTCTGCTTGGTTTATCAGGATTGTCTGCTTTAGCTCTTCCTTTTCAGCGCTATTGATCTCTTAAAACATTTCAAGAAGTCGAGAGGTAGAAGCAGTCCTGTCTTGCAGATTGCATAATCCTTCCATGAGAAGCATGTTTGAAACCACCAGATTGGTTTTTTTTAACCAGTGTTTTAATATTTAACCACTTCTGGAGGAAACAGAAAATTCGTTTAAGAAGCCTGTGAATGCTATCCACTAACTTAGAAATTCAGCTAGAAGTACAAAATAGAAAACATGGGTAGGCAGTATAAAAATTTTTTTTTCCAAATGAGACTATTTTCATTTTCCAGTATTGAAGCTTCCATATTATATCCATTACATTGGTTATATTCTTAGCTTGTAACTTTTAACATATGAAAAATAAGGAGGGAAAATTATTAGGTACATCCTTTACAATATCAGCAAAATGACTTCAGACTTAGGTTCATAACTGGCAGCAATTGCCGTCTAACCAACTTCTGAGGTATATCATTCTCACCTTTTCTTTATTTCTTATTGGCCCACTCTCTGACACTTGATTTAATACACAAATATTATAACTCCACTCTTCCAATAGGCTTAACTCCTTTGATTCCTTTTCTACTAATTCTTTCCACCCTTCACTTACATCTTTTTGTCCCCCTCTGTTTCTTTCGTCCAAAACCAGTCATCTGTATCCATGAAGGGACAGAGGATTCCTGATAGGTTAGACTCCTTTCAGGTCTGCTTTTTCTGACTTTGACCCTTACTTAATAGCTGTCTGCCCTCTATTTTTTCATTTGTTTGGATCTGTTTGATAGTATCTTGATTTCTCATGAAGTCATTTGCTTCCATTTGCTCCACTCTAATTTTGACAGAATTATTCTCTTCAGAGTGCTTTTGAGATTCTTTTTCCATCTGGCAAAGG
>JAQQSV010001716.1:25103-49907 GCA_028646515.1 Pseudochirops corinnae
AACCTATCAGGAATCCTCTGTCCCTTCATGGATACAGATGACTGGTTTTGGACGAAAGAAACAGAGGGGGACAAAAAGATGTAAGTGAAGGGTGGAAAGAATTAGTAGAAAAGGAATCAAAGGAGTTAAGCCTATTGGAAGAGTGGAGTTATAATATTTGTGTATTAAATCAAGTGTCAGAGAGTGGGCCAATAAGAAATAAAGAAAAGGTGAGAATGATATACCTCAGAAGTTGGTTAGACGGCAATTGCTGCCAGTTATGAACCTAAGTCTGAAGTCATTTTGCTGATATTGTAAAGGATGTACCTAATAATTTTCCCTCCTTATTTTTCATATGTTAAAAGTTACAAGCTAAGAATATAACCAATGTAATGGATATAATATGGAAGCTTCAATACTGGAAAATGAAAATAGTCTCATTTGGAAAAAAAAATTTTTATACTGCCTACCCATGTTTTCTATTTTGTACTTCTAGCTGAATTTCTAAGTTAGTGGATAGCATTCACAGGCTTCTTAAACGAATTTTCTGTTTCCTCCAGAAGTGGTTAAATATTAAAACACTGGTTAAAAAAAACCAATCTGGTGGTTTCAAACATGCTTCTCATGGAAGGATTATGCAATCTGCAAGACAGGACTGCTTCTACCTCTCGACTTCTTGAAATGTTTTAAGAGATCAATAGCGCTGAAAAGGAAGAGCTAAAGCAGACAATCCTGATAAACCAAGCAGAAAGTGGTTGGGAGGCAACGTGGGAGAGTAGAAATGAGTTGCTGACAGGCAAGAGGATATTAAAAAAAAGCTTAGTGGTTTCAGCTGTTCCTGTCCATTACTAGTCCTGAAACAAACACTACAAACTGTCAGAAGACAAAAAAAGGCAATGAAAATTTCTTAAAAGATTTCTCAGTCCTTATAGTCAACCCCAGAATCAACTAAATCCTCTAAATTACAATCCCACCCAAAACCCGATGATTTGTCGGCCAGCTAGAATTTCCTCGAAGAGAAGAAAAATGAGTCTGGGAGGACTTGGTGGTTACAGCCCGGGGCGGGAGGGAAACGCGCTTTCATTTCCCCGGCTGGGACACACACCACTAAAGTGACCCCGGGGCGACCACACTATACTGCCCTCCCTCGACGCCCGCCTCGGAGCCAAGCCGCCCAGTTCGGAGGAATGTAAGCCCGCCTCGCCCACCGAGGGGTTAGAGAAAGTGCTTTCTCTGGCTCGGGGTCACTCCCTTCCCCACGCCCTCAAAGCGGGGAGAGTGGTAGGCAAGCAGTGGGAGGAGGAGCAGAAACGGAGACCCCCGGGTTGGTCCGTGGGAAGTGGAGGGTCCGAGGACTAGACCACCCCACTCCCCCGATCTGTCGCCTAGGAAACCAGCCCTCCCCTCCCCACCTCGACTCCGACGCAGTCCGCACCCCTCGCCTGGCTGGGGCAGAGCAGCAGAGCCCAGCCGCTGGGAGAGCTCAATCTCTTGGCCGGCCCCACTACCCGCCTTGGCCCCAGAGCCTACCGAATAAAGGGGTGCGGGGGCGGCGACCGTGGAGGTAGAGGTGGAAGCGACAGCGACGAAGAATTCGGATGACCGAGCCGCTGCCATGATCCCGCTGCCGCCCTCCGGGAGACGCCGGAGCCTCCCGGCTAAGCAGGAAGGGTGGCGCTGACAACTTCTGACCCGCGCACGGCTGTCCGACCTCGCCTGGGGCGGTGGCACCCGTGGCAGACGCTCTTAGAGGCCTCGGGCGCCGCCATCTTGGCCCGGACGGAAGCCGCGCTGAGCCAAAGCGCGAACTCAGGACCGGCTCCGGAAACGCGGAAGTCCGCGGGGTCTCATTGTTAATCCCTGAGGACTGAAAGCTTAGGGCCGTAACTCCGAAAGGTACTTATTTGGGCCTCCCCCCCATCTTTTTCTCCCGTCGCCTCACACCCCGTAATGGCTAAGGAGGAGAAGTCGGGACCGGATGACTCTTCCAGCCCTGAGAGTCTCCTGGATACATTGCTGCACAACCTTTACGACTTCGGTGAGTGCGAGAAGCTGGGCTGGCATCCACGTGGGGAAGAAGCGGCTGCTTGGGGGCGCGGCGGGGTATCTTACGAGTGTAATTTCTTGGGGAGTGAGGGCCCAAGTAATTTCCGGTAGTAGCAGCTCCTTCCAGCCCTACGTGTAGAGCTGAGCCCAGTCAGGAATGATTTAGAGGGCGCTCACTGATCCTTCCCCACCTCCCAGAGCATCTGTTTATCCCCGGGCGAGGCCAGGAGCGTGGGCTATTCCATACCTGGCAGGTGCTTGGCGAACTTTCCCAAGAGCCACCCTAGAGAAGGGAAGCCGGCACCCTGCTTACCCCCTCACCCCCGCCCTACTGGCTACTAGTGGGTTTTACTTTTCCAAGGAAAGCCCCCACCCCAGCAATTCCTGCTTCTTGCGCACCACCCCATCCACCCCACCCTCCCTTGGGTAGTAGTGGGTTTTACTTCTCCCAGAAAATCTTCCCCCCCCACAGCACCTTCTACTCTCTACCACCATTCCCTCCCCACTCCCTGTTTGAGAAGTAGGGAGTTTTAGTTCTCCCAGGAAAAGCCCACACCAACCCAGCGTCTCATTCCATTTTCGTTGAGCCATTGATTTGGTACCAACCTGTTCTCTGTGCGATTCCTGCTGTCTCTTGGGCGCTCTGGGCACCGGGGTACTCGGGGCTACAGTTGTCAAATTCACAATCTTCTCCATACCTTCCTCTGCCATTCAAAAAAAAAAAAAAAGACCTCTGAAAACCTGCTTGGCGCAGGTTACCCGGCTTTCTCTCCTTTTTACTATCTGTAGCCTTGTCTAATTCAGCTAATTCAGCTAGAAGAAGACCAGCTCTTTGTATCGGGGGAGAGCAGAGCTGAGAAGTATGTTCTAACTAGGAACTTTTCACTACCGCTGGAGAGCTTGGACAGAAGGAACTAAGACCTTCCTAAGCAAAACTTTTTACTGCCTCTTGAGTTCCCAGCCAAGATAAACGAAGGCCTTCCTTAATTTCAGTGGGCATGTTATTAATGGTTGGAATATAATTTCCTACCTGGCACTTCCACCCAAAGTAGCACCACACCCCTTTAGCCAATGATGGTTGGAGGAGGGGAAGGGGAGATAGGGGAGGGGAAAAACCCATTTGTGCATACCACAGACAATAGTTATTAATTGGAGTCCTTGTATGTATGTAAATACAAGCACGTTTTCAAAACTAGTTAAAATGTTGGAAATGCTATTTTCTTTTTTGTTGTCTGTTGGACCTGCTACCTTAATATAAAAATAGTCAACAATATTTATTGAGTGCCTGTTAAAAGGAAAGCATTCCGTCCTAGAGATTTGGGGGGAAGGAGGGAGAGGGCAGTTACAAATGAAGCAGAAAACTGGAGGTTAAAGGATTTTAAGAAGATTAAGGTCTAATACAGAAAACTGTGTATTATATTATATTATATATGCCTATACTATTATACATTGCAAAATATGCAAACATATGGGGCAGGAACTAAGTCAGCAGGTAGTTGGAGAGTTAGGCAGTAGTAGGAATGCTGAATGATTGGGGAACTGGTGTTTTAAAATGAATGAGTGCTAGGTAAATCTAGAGGCCAACACATGTGGAGAAGCTTCTAATTATGAAGTAGGTATGAGGGAGGCCTTTGGGTGACTGACAGATTTGTTCAAGTTAAACCAAGAACATGATTGTAATTTAAGGAAAATAGGGCATTGAAGTGTTTATGGGTGCCTCAGGTTTAATTTAATTGTTAAGTTTTTGCATGTAGAAGATCAGGTGTGAGAATATTATGTATCTTCTATCTAATAATGCAAGAAAGGCTTTTTGACTAAAAAGAACCATTTTCTGATGCCACTGTCAGCTTTAGTCCTCCGTGCAAGCAAAAAAGTGAGCCAGTGATGTTTCAAAATGGTATTTGGATTTCTGGATCACAGCTTAAAATAGAGGAATGATAGGCCCAGAGGGAGGAAAGAAACCGACCAAAGTATAGTAGAAATATATTTCCTTAGAGTCTTAGAAAGCTGACCAAAAAGAACAAAAAGTCAAAAGAGAGAGTTAGAAAGGTGCCTGTAAGATAAGATGTGCAATGAAGTCTAAGAAGTAGAAAAGAGCAGAAATTTACAGAAAAAAAAATTCAGGAAAATGTCAGAAATAAAGCACATGGCATCGAGTGTTCATATACAAAATGCACAAAGTGTGGGCAATAAGGAACATTTTTTAAAAGCCATGTGCAGAAGATGAAAGCCAAGATGGGTAACAGAATGAATACTACAGTGTGATAGGGTCCTGAAAAAATAATGTCGGACTTTTTTGGCTTAGCCTAACATGGTATTGAAGGCACAGGAGTGACCTCCTCACCATGTCTACCATGTTCATTTCAGGATCAAGTGGTTTCTTGAAAAGAAGCAGAAGCAAAATTATTCCATTCCTTAATGGGAAGTCACAAGAAAACACATACTGTGGTACAACTCCAAGGTCAGATAGAACTCCAAGAAGAAACAGTGGGGAATGACCAAACTGGTTTATAAAAACTATCAACATGATGACACACTTAGTCTGTCCCAACTCCAAACACTCCATTACACTGCCCCTGATAACAAGTAAATGTCACTATCCTGCCATTTTGGAAGCTGTTTCCTACCAAAACAACAAACTTATTTTGAAAGAGACTATTCTTATCCTTTTGTTTTCACACATTGAGTGGATTGCTGTAGTAATAAATATATACATGGGGCAGCTGAGTGGCACAATGAATAGTGTATCTGGCCTGGAGTCAGAAAGATTCATTTTCTTCAGTTCAAATTTGGACTCAGACACTTATTAGCTACGTGACCCTGGGCAAGTCACTTAACTCTGTTTGCCTCAATTTCCACATCTGTAAAATGAGCTAGAGAAGGAAATGGCAAATCACTCCATTGACTAAAGGCCAAGAAAACTCCAAATGGGGTCACAGTCAGACATGACTGAAAAATAACTGCACAAAAAATATGCATAAAATTTAAACTGGCCTCTGCATCAGTATTTTTGTATATTACATGTATAATTATATATTTGCCTATAAGAAGCAGAGTCTATAATAAATAAGATGTTGGAGTCAAGAAGACCTCAAATTCTGCCTCAAACAATGTGTATGACCCAGAGCAAGTGAATCAGTTTCCTCCTATATAAAATGGAGATAATGATAGCACCTTCTTTACAGAGTTGTTGTGGGAAATTAAATGAAATGATGGCTATTGGAGGTTAATATATAAGCCTTCAGTGCTACATAAACTTGACCCATCTCAGCCAGATTGTGTGTGATCTCTTCTGTGCTAATCAAAGCTAGTTAGTGATAATCAAAGCTAGATAGTGTATTAAAGAAAAGTCTTATGTTGCTTCTGTTTTCTCTGCCAAGGAGAATGGTCTTGGGACTAGAAAAAACAAAAAATGGCTATTAGGGAATTGAATAGGAAAAATAAGGGAAAAGAAAGAGAACCTTCCTTCCTGCCTTAGATGATGAGTTCATGCTACCAGGCCCACATGAACTAAATCTTTATAATTATAATCTTCTTTATAATAATATAATTTAATAAATATAATAATAATATAATGTTAGATATAATGGTTGAGTCAGTGTTCTTTGAAAGATCCTAGAGAATGGGAGAGGTGCCAGAGGTCTGGACGAGGGCAAATGTCCTAACCTCTTATCAAGGGAAGAAAATTAATTCTAAAAACTGTAAGCCAGTGAGCCTGACATATAGAACATATTTTTTCTTTTTTTTTTTTTTTAACTTGTGATTTCAAGGTATAGGGAACTCCTGTAAGGAAATTTCTTTCTCCAAGGCAGATCAGCAACTCTTCTGCAGCCTACAGTCTTAAAGAATTGCCTGGGTCATGGAAAGTTTGTGTAAATGTCCCAGGGTTACATAGCCCAAGTAGAACATATTATTAAAGGGATAATTGGTTAATATCTAGAGAAGGAAGCAATGATTACAGAAAGATATTCTAGACCAGACCTAACTCAGATTAGTCTAGCAATTCAGGCTTAGGAATATAATGCTATAATATACTCATGGATCAAAAAAGCAATAAAAAATATCTTTACTGAGATTTAAAAAAAAATATAGTATTCCTAATTAAAATAAAATACTACTTTCCTCTACCTCAGTATTCACTACAGCAAATAGTAATGCTCTCAGGAAGTTTTATATCTTGCAGGACAATGTAAATTCTGTTAAAAACTCTAGAACGTTTTGGTTGGTAAAAGATGCATTGAACATTTCTTCATTTATTCCTTTGTAAGGTTTTTAATGCCCTAATATATGGTTTCTTTTTTTTTTTAATGAAAGTGACATACACTGCTGAGAAATAGGTATAGTCTATTCTATTCCCATTCAGTATTTTCCATGGGTTTTGTAAATTAACTTTTCTAAAATTCTGTTCTGCTCCTTCATTTCTTTTGGTTTCCTTTTTTAAAAAATTAGACTTATCTAGATCTGAGAGAGGGTTAATTGAGGTCCCTCGCTATTATAGTTTTACTGTTTATTTCTACATATAATTCATTTAACTTTTCCTTTAAGAATTCAGATGCTATGACATTTGGTACTTTTATATTTAGTACTAATATGAGTTTTATTTTCTATAGTACCTTTTAGAAGACTATAGTTTTACATTTTTCTCTTTTGATTAGGTCTTTTTTTGCTTTCACATTGTCTGAATTCATGATGTCTACCCCTGCCTTTTTGCTTCAACTGAAGCACAATAGATTTTGCTCTACCTCCTTATTTTAACTTTGTATTTTTCTCTTTCAAATTTGTTCATTATAAGGAACATATATTGTTGGATTCCAGCATTCAATCCTTTCCTCTATCCTCTTCCATTTTGAGGGGCGAGTTCATCCCATTCACATTCACAATGATGATTTTTAATTATGTGTTTCCCTCCATCCTGTTCTCTAATACTTTTCCTTCTCTAATTCCCCTGCCCCCTCTTTAAAAGTTTGATTTACTCTCCTTGTTATTCTTACCACTTTTCCCTTAGGTCCTTTCCTTCCTATTTCTTTGTATTTCTGGACCTGACTGTGTTTTCCCCACCTTTGACCAGTTCAGGTGAGAGTGAGGTTCATGTGTTACCCACTTCTCCTGCCCTTATAGACTTCTACCATTTATATGAGATAATTTTCCCCTTTCTTCCCCTTTAGTATATTCCTCTTCCCTTCTCTTTGTATTCTTCTCTTAAGATCATGAAGTAATGCCCTAACCATTCCAGGGCCCTATCTTATCTACTTAGACTCCCTTTATGACCCCTGATTATGAAAGAGTTCTGAGAGGTTACATGTATCATACATCCAAATAAGAATATAAACAGTTTAACTTTGTTTAGTCCTTTGTGATTGCTCACTTTTGTTTACCTTTTTATGTTTCTCTTAACTCTTGTGTTTTTATGTCAGATTTTCTTTTCAACTCTGGTCTTTTCATTAAGAATGTAGGCAATTCACTATTTCATTAAAGGTCCGTATTCTCCCTGTAGGATTATAATCAGTTTTGTTAAGTAAGTTTTTCTTGATTGTAAGCCTAGATCTTTTGCCTTCTCAAATATCATATATGCAAGTGCTCCTTTCCTTTAGAGTGGTGACTGGTCAATCTTATGTGATTCTGACTATAACTTCTTGGTATTTCAATTATTTCTGGCTGCTTAAAGTATTTATTCCTTAACCTGAGAGTTCTGGGTTTGGGCTTTAATATTCCTGGGATTTTACATTTTGGTGTTTCTTTCAGAAGGTAACCAATGGTTTCTTTCGATTTCTACTTTGATCTCTGGTTCTAAGAGAATTGGGCAATTTTCCTTTTGTAATTTCTTAGAATATAATATCTAGCTTCTTTTTTTGGTTATGACTTTCAGGTAGTCCGTCAATTTCTTAAATTATCTCTCTCGAATCTGTTTTCCAGATCAGTTGTTTTTCCTTTGAGATATTTCATATTTTTAATCATTTCATTTTATTTTAATTTCTTGATGCCTCTTGAAGTAATTAGCTTTTAGTTGGTCAAGTTTAATTTTCAAGGAGTTATTTTCTTCGATATGGTTTTGTTCCTGTTTTTCCAAGCTGCTAATTCTTTTCATTTCTTTATCCTGTAGATTGCACGGCTTTTCCAGTTTTTTTCCTCTACCACTCTCATTAATTTTTAAAGTCATTTTTAAGTCCTTTTTAAATTTAACTCTTATAGGAATTCTTGTTGGACCTTTGCCCAACTGGTATTTTTCTTTGAGGCTTTGTTTATAGATGTTTGCGAGTCAATTTTTTTTCTTTTGAGTTTGTGTTTTGAACTTTCTTGTCACCATAATAAATCATTATGGATTTTTTGTTTGTTAGTTGATTCTTCTGTCCTATTTCTTGACTTCAGACTTTATGTTACTTCTGGACTCTGTACACCACGGGGAGGAATGTCTTGCCAGAGCTTCTGTTCTCTTAATGCCCTTTTGCTGCTTATACAGAACCAGAACCAAAACCCCCAAACTCAATACCATAAATTTAGGAACCAGTGAGGGTTTATTGAGTTCACCAGCAAAGGAGCCCCAATGGGGCTTCCTGAATGAACAAAAGAACAAAGCTTATATAAGTTTCGATATAGGCAGGAGGTGAATTGGGTATGGGATTGAGCAAGGTTGTTGCTGGGAGCTTGCAGAATAGAAACAGGGGATGTGCTTTCTCCTTGTTGAACAAGTCTGTTGCTTAGGCTAGTAACAGGGAAGACTATTTCAGGTGAGCTATCTCTTGTAACTCTGCTCTGATAGACAGGATTGTCCTTGCTGTTTCTGCAGTTAGGAAGGTCCCAGATGGGAGACTGTAGGGAAGTTGCGATACAAATAGGGCCAGGGGCAATATTTCTGACAAAGTGGAGTTGCTTTAGCTTTCTCTACTACACACACTAACATTTATATAGGACTTACTATGTGCCAAGCCCTGTACTAAGCACTTTACAGTTATTATCTCATCTGATCCTCACAACAACCCTAGGAGGTAGGTGCTATAGTTGTCCCCATTTTACAGATGAGGAAGCTGAGGCAGACAGCTTAAATGACTTGAACTCAGATCTTCCTGATTCCAGTCCCAGTGCCTTATCCACTGTGCCAGCTAGCTATCTGGATGCCTTTGTATATGTAACTTCACACTTATGTTTTGACGCTGATGACATCACAATGTGTTTATATTTTTCTTTTGTCCTTGAAAGGAGAGACCCTAGATAAAAAAACATCGAAAAGAAGAAAAAATAAAAAGGAGAACAAGAGAGATTCAGTAGCTACAGAAGCCACGACAGTGGACACAGCCTTGCAGCCAGAGTCTCTTTCCAGAGGTCAAAAGAAAAGTGCTTCTAGCTTCTTCCAAAAGCTTAAGGAAGAGCTTCTTTGTGACTCTTCTGAGGATTCCACCGGTCCTGCTCTTACAGACGTCTCTGCAACAGTTTCCCCTGCACCATCACAAACCAAGGAAAGAGGAGAATCAGTGGAAGTGGTTGAGTTTCACAGCTGGAAGAAAAAGAAGAAAACTGAACTAGAACCACCGAAGGATGAGAACACAAAGGTAATAAATATATGTTTATATGTAATTAATACAGTTCTCTGAACCCTGTTGTAATTGGTAATGTATACCATAACAGTATTGATTAAGCATTGATTTTTTTTTTTACCAAAAAGTGTTATTTTTGTAGGAAATGATGCCACACACAGGAACAGGCAGCAGCTGTGTAAAATGTAAGCTTCTTGAGGGCAGAGATAGTTTCATTTTTTGTTTTTTATCCCCAGAGCTTATCACACAAATGCTTGCTGATTCATTGACTCCAAACTCTGAAGGTGTGATTTGTAAATCTAGCTCATTTGTCATTCTTTGTGCAAATTACTTAATGTTTGTTGACTACTCAGCTTTCTCGTTTTCAGAAAGACCTCTAAAAGATACTGAGGAGAAATCCCACTTTGTAAAGTCAACCAGTATTTTTTGATGTGCCAAGAACTTGCTCAGCTAAGGAAATACAAATATAAGCTTCTCAAGAAGCTTACATTTTAATATGGGAAGACAATACATAAAAGGAAGCTGAAAAGGGAAGAAAGGAGAAAGGAGAGTAGAGTCCCAGAGCTGATGCTGCCTGGTAGAGAAAGTCTGAAGAATCAAGAGTAGAGTCTGCAGGGGAATGAAGACTTGTCTGGCCTGGCCAGTTTCTTTGAAATGGAGGTTCTGGGAGGAATCAGCCAGTCAGAGGAAGAGGCTCCAGGAGGAAAGCATGCTTCCAGTGTGAGAAATGGGGGAAGAAGCTTCTGTGAGATGGTAGAAAAAGCCCAGAGTCAGGAGTGGATCCTACAATGCAATGAAGACATGACTGACTTTTGTTTGTTTGGTTTTTTTGTTTTATTTGGTTTTTTTACTGTTTAGAAGGGGGAAGGCAGGGCAGTTGAGGTTAAGTGACTTGCCCAAGGTCATACGGCTAGTAAGGGTTAATTGTCTGAGGCTGGATTTGAACTCAGGTCCTCCTGACTTCAGGGCCTGTGCTCTATTCACTGGCCATCTAGCTGCCCTGTGTTTGTTTTTTGAGAGAGAGATCAAGAGAGATGGAGCCAATGTGTGCTTTAAAAAAAAAATGGACCAGGACTTTGATAAGGGACAGAAAAGATTATTTTCTGCCTCAGGGTATTGAACTGGATTGGAAAGGTTGTGATACCAAGGAAATGATTGTGATGAAAATAAGGACATTTTAATTGGAGGCATGTAATTATAGAATGCAGGAACATTTTCAGATTTTGTCAGCTTTTCCTCTACTAATTGTACTTTTGTGTTTTAGAGAATCCTACTTATTCTAGGTTTACTGAGATTTACTTCAGGTTATGGAAGGGGAGCCAGCAGTAGCTT
Source organism: Pseudochirops corinnae (assembly GCA_028646515.1). Lineage (NCBI taxonomy): Eukaryota > Metazoa > Chordata > Mammalia > Diprotodontia > Pseudocheiridae > Pseudochirops > Pseudochirops corinnae. Next base: position 35,990 of record JAQQSV010001716.1, read on the forward strand.
CCAAGGATGAACTCTGAAATGTTGGCTTTACCTCAAGAACAATTCACAATTATATAGTCTTTAAGGCTGACTAAGGCAGCCTTGTGCAGTAGGTAGTAAAATGTTATTGCGCCATTTTTACACATGAAGAAACAAGTTATTTAAGCAACTTGCCCAGGGCACACACAGTTGGTCATTCTTAGAGCAGGACTTAAAGTTCATTTCTCTCTCCACAGTAACATACAGTTTTCCACAGCCCTAAATGAATAGCTCAGACTTGAACTCAGTTAAAACAGCTAAGATATCTCTTATTCTTCTCTCAACTATCTTCTATTCCACTTGTTGTTCAGGTGGGTCTGACTTCATGATCCCATGTATCATAGCATGCCAGTACTGTCCATGGGGTTTTCTTGGCAAGGGTACTGGAGCGGTTTGCCATTTCCTTCTCCAGAGGCATTCAGAGGTTAAATGACTTGCCCAGGGCCACACAGCTAGTGTCTGAGGCCAATTTTTAATTCAGATCTTCTTGACTCCAGGCCCAGTGCTCTGTCCACTGAGCCATCTAGTTGGCTCTTACATTTTTCAATTACCTACTAACTATATATAAACTTTCACAGCTTGCAGATCGTTCTCTTCAATAAAGCAGGTGGGAGCAAAATGAAATCATTTAGTAGTTCTGTTTTCTTTCTGTTACCTGCACTGTGACATTTTAGAAAGAGCATTAATAGATTTGGTAACAAAGGACTCATTAAAACTCTAAAACTTACTGGCTCTGAGTGTAAAATAGCCATGTAAATGTGACCTTCAATCGTCTGCATTACATTTACCCTAAGGAAAGCAGTGGGTCCGTCTCTTATTTGTTCCTTTTGTCCCAAACATAGCTTTAGAACCCCTTAAAAAATTGTGGTTGATTTTTCACAGACTTCAAGTTCACCCCCATTGTTACCCTTTATACTTAGTGACTTGAATTTACGTGTTGACGTTCTCTCCAGCACCGTAGCTTTCTGGTTCATCAGCCTCTCTGTGTCCTATAATCTGTACCATCACCTTGTTGCAAGCACACATGCAAAATGTTTCTATCCTTGTTCTTACATCTCATCGCTTGTGGATTTCTTCTGTGTGTGCCATTTCTTCCATCCATAATTTCACAATTCCTCATCTGACCATAACCTCTTAACCTTCCATCTCTCACTCAGTCCCACCTCTCTTAAACCTGTTCTTTGAACCTTTATAACCTCTAGTCAGTAGACACCTCTCCCTGCTTTTCTAAGCCATCACCTCTGCTCCAACCTCATTTTCATCAAAATCTTGACTTTATAGTTTTACCAATTTGCCTTTACACTTATTCTCTTCCTGTAAGTTCCTTGCCTCCTTACCCTGTTGCTGCCGCTCATTCCTTTCCAAATTTCAACTGTAGATCATTTCCATCATTTGTAGACTCCTCTCATCTACTAATGCTATTAAATGAAGGAAATCATAATAATTGTGCTATCATAATTCACTACAAATTTAGGTTATGTAATCTCAGCTGGGCTCTTACAGCTTTTGCTGGTACTTTTTACTTTCCCTAACTGACTATCACATGTAGAATCAAGACCCCAGACCACTTATTTTGTTGTACTTCTAGAGAGTTTGACATCACTGAAGAGGATTGTGGGTAAAATAAGTGATGCTAACGTGAAGAAACTGTGAGAAAATATCTTCCTATGAAAAAAGGATGTTGCCTCTAGGTAGGGCTAAGGAAAGCCCGGGGTCAGTTTCCTGTACTTGTTTTTATAATGTTTCAATCACAATTCAGTCACTGTCCTAACCAAACCTTTATTAGTCTCCTAACATTGTACTTCCCTCTCACCACATTGTACAAACCCCCTTTGTCCTCATAAGTGCCACCTCCCAAAATTTATTCGTCTCCTCATCTTATTTCTTCTCTGATGCCTATAGGTATGCTCAATATTCTCCATCATTAAAAAAAAAACATTCACTTTACTACCTCTGATGCTATCACCCTATATCTCTCCTTTCTTTCACAGCCAAATCCTTTTTTTTAAAGGTTGTCTGCATCCCTTGCTTCCACTTTCTCGATCTCTGGCAGTCTGGCTTCTTCTGTCCCTGTCACCTTCCCCACTAGCTCTCTCTAAGATCATCAGTGATCTCTTTATAGCTAAAATCCAATGAACTTTTCTTAGTAAAATTCTCTGTTGATCCCTCTAGCAGTGGTTGATACTGTCAGCTACTCTGTTCTTCCTGGATTCTCACAACACTGATCTCTCTTGGTTTTCCTACTACCTGTCTGGCCACTCTTCAGTCTCCTCTGCAGGATCATTATCCTGCCCCTTCGTGGAGGAACCACAGCATCTTATCCTGGGTCCTCTTCTTTATGTAAATTATGCCTTGGTTATCTTATTAGTTTTCATGGGTTCAGCTGGCATCTCTATACAACCCTCATCACCCTTGAGTTCCAGGCAGTCAGTCCCTCATCTCCCAACTGGGCTTGTTTGGTAGCTTGTATGATAACCTATGAGTATCTTGAACCCAACATACCCAAAGCCAAACTTAGTATTTTTCTTCCAAGACCAGTCTTTCCCTTGACCTTCCTTTTTCTATCATGGCACCACCTTCCAGTCACTCAGATTTGCAACCTACACTTGACTCTTTTTGTCTAATTAAATTGGGGGAGGTCCAGTTTTGTGTAACTTCCCCTCAATATATAGAGAATTTCAAGCCTATTAATGCTATTTCTACAATATCTATTATAATGGTCTCTTAGTTGGTATCCCAGCCTTTCCTATCTCTAGCCTATCCTCCACACAGCTTCCAAGCTGATATTCATAAACCACAGGTCTGATCTTCTCACTCTCCTTCTCAAGGATCTCCAGTGGCTTCCTATGGCCATAGTATAAAACCTAAAGTCCTCTGTTTGGTATTTAAAGCTCTTTACAGTCTAGCTTCCATCTGTCTTTCCAGGCTGATTAGACATTTCTCCCCTTCACATATCTTATTTACTTAGCTATAAACTATAGCTATGTTTCCCACCTAGTTGGCAGGATTGTCTCATTTTTGTGCCTGGCACATAGTAGGCACTTCATAAACACTTGCTTGTTTATTATCTGAGCTTTGGCTCTTTCACATAGTCGGTGCTTGTTAAATATTTATTGAAGTGAAGTGAATTAGCCTACCTGACACCATAATAAGAATTTTCCGTTCATTTATTCCTGTCCTTGGTTATGGTCATCTCTTTCCTTTCTTGTGCGTATGTCCTTAGAAATCTGGGCTCATTCAGTTAGGGAAGTGGAATATATAACTTAAAAAGACACTTATAAAGCAACATGAACAAATAAATTAATATGCAGATTCTTAGGTTAAAGACTATTTTAAGAGCAGAAGAAAAGAGTGATCAGCGATTTGGGGTTCATGAGGATATATACATATATAATAACATTTTAGTTGCTCATGTTACATTATTAAAAAATAGAACTTGTTTACTACCTTCCAGGAGTCCCATAATCTGATTGGGACAGGATAGACTAACATGTAATTGACAGAAATATATAAATACATTGTCTGACTTAAAAATGCCTACTTTCCTGCCCTGAGGCTTGAGCTAAGGATTTTTGGTCATAATTCTGGCTACACGGGTAGTAGCCAATTTATAAGCAGGCTTTTGACCTCATTTTCTCGTAAGAGCTTATGTATGTGCCTGTGTGTGTGTGTGTGTGTGCGTGTGTGCGCGTGCGTGCACACCCTCTACCCCTCACATATTCCAAACTCTCTTCACAAGGACTGCATAAATGACCCAGAGGTCCATCTATAGTAACCTAAGTATAGAACACTGGTTCTGGTTTCTGTTCTAATTCCAGGTACAATATACAGAAATATTCTCCAGTAAGGGTGCTGGCTCCAGACTTGGGCTACTTGGCTCAAATCCCACGTCTATCACGAAGTCCCTAGGACAAGTTACTTCATCTCTGTGGGTCTCAGTTTCCTCATCTTTAAAATGAATAGACCAGAGGTGAGACCAGGTCCTCCTAGCTTCAAGGCTGGCCCCCTATCTATAATACCATGCTGCCTCCAGATAAAAAGCCCTTTTAAGGATTACTCCAGACTCACACTTTACTCACTTTGGGATAATTACACACCTTTCTTTAAGTTACTAAAGTATAAGAGCGTTCTATAAAAGTCATCTCTTGTACACTACTGAAATCCCACCAACTTTTCAAACTTCAGGTATGAACTCTGACCTACTCCCCATCTGTAATTATAATGAAGTCTGTCCCTAGCTAAAAATGGATTGATTCCAGAAGGTTGTTATATAATTTATTTGTTTTGGCCCACTAATAGAATTCTCTCCCTTGTCACAAAAAGCCTGGATAGACCAAGCAAACATATTCATTAACTATATCTTTCAACTACTAGTACCATAGATTTAGAACTGGAAGGGGAGTTAGAGGTCACCTCATCCAATTCCATCATTTCACAGATGAAGAAACTGAATCTCAGAGGAGTTCAGCTGCTCATTTGAGAGGGGAAGACATGTTCCCCTGGCTCCCATCAGAAGGCAGGCTTGGCCTCTGCATTGATCAGAATGCTGTGGTCTTTGAGTGTTGCATTTGGAATGGATTTTCCCCTGGCAGTAATGTTCTCTTGGTTTGGTTCGGTTAATTTTTTTTTTAAACCAGCTTTTTTCAGTGGATTTTTTTTGCCCTCAGTTTTGTTCTTCGATTTTTGAGAATTTCTGTTTTGTTGTTTAATTGATGACTTTTGATTTTTCAGTTTTCCAGTGTTTTTAGTTGTATGCCTATATGGTTGATCTGTGCTCTCAGTCTCCCTGTACTTCCCACCCCCACCACACACCAATCCCCTTATTGGGTATTTAGAGATATAAATGTTCCTGTAAGAAACTGCTTTGTCTGCATTTTGGTGTATTGTCTCTTTGTTAGCATTATCTTTGATGAAATTATTGATTGTTTTTTTTATTGCTTTTGTGATTCTGATTGATCCACCTATTCTTTAGAATTATTAGTCTCCAGTTAATTTTCATTCTTTGCCTCAAAGGCTCTTCATTGAATATAGTTTTACTATACTGTGGTCCACAAAAGATGCATTTGGTATTTTTCCTTTTCTGCATTTGTTTGTGAGGTTTGTATGCCCTAACTCATGATCGGTTTTTGTGAAGGTGCCGCACACAGCTAGCAGTAGAAGGACTCCTTTCTATTCTTGCTCAATAATCTCAAGAGGTCTAGACCAAGTATTTTAAATGGTGGTTACATTCCCAGGGCAGCGCACAAAAAGCCTGTTTAACCCATAATGTATATAGCTGAATAGTAGTTACAGTACTAGCCTGAATTATAGGTCATATGAACAGGAAGCCACGCAGGACAGAGGACACTTTATAGCCATACTTTTGTATTGTTAACAAGCATCCAGTTAAGACAGACATACATGTATTCTTGAAAGACAAGAAGTTCCATAAAAACTTAAATAGGGGGTGGACAGGACAGTTGGGTGTTATCAGTCAACTGACAGGTGTTTACTGAGCGCCTGATATGTGAAGTGTATAACATGGTCCCTGACTTTAATGAGTTTATAATTTAGTTGTAGTGATTAAGGAGGCTGCCCCACTGTGCTCCTTTGTTCTTGTCCATCATGCTCCCAGGAACCTCATCATCTCACAATAGCACATCAGACCTGGTATGCACCCCTCACCAGAAACCTCTGCCTCTGCCATGGAGGCTGAAGGGCAGAGCTAAGAGCTCCTCCTCAGACTTCCAGTAAGGAGAGCACTCATGCTAGCCATCTCTCCCTTATTCATCTTACTTCACTCCTTTGAATTTATCATCCTGCCACCACTGCAAGTGCCTTCGCAACTTCCCTTCGTCTGTTGGCTTCCCCTATTAGATAGTAAGCTCCTGAGGGCAGGGACCGCCTAACTTTTTTGTATTTCTTAGCACAGTTATGGCTAATAAATGTTTATTGACTGACAAGATTCACATACACACGTCAGGGGCTTCCTGTATTTGTCACTAATCAAAGTGTTTGCACAAAGTTTGTAATCAGCTTCAAGGACAACTTTTTAAGGTCTTTTGGCCCAATTCCCTTACTTTCTCTAGGTCAAATAAGAATTATCCAATAATGTTCCAGTGCAATATTAGGCAACCTCGTATTGATGGGCAGGGCCTTTCCATGAGGTATTTAGCCATTAGGTTTCTCTGTTCTCATTGTCCTCGTCCCTACTGCGGAGGCAGTAGAGGACTTGCATCACCACCAACCAAATTGGAAATACTTTGGGCCATTAAGCAACTTTCAGATAGTAGCACAATTGGTGGGCAATTACTGATCTGTAATCATTGGAATTAATTAGTACTAGCATAACTATTTTACAGTATGTAGAAGAAAGGATATGTTTCATACGGTTTTAGAGACCTCCCAGGTCATCCACCTTTATTAACATAAGAGATTAGGCATGTGATGAAATCATTAAGGAATGACTTTTAGCCATATTAGACATGTTAGTCATACACATCAGTAACTCAGGTGTCCCAGCTCTCCAGTCATCATTGCTCTGTGCTAGTCACAGCCATAGATTTCAGTAAGAAGGGATGGAGAACAATAGATATCATTATTTTCCATAGGGAAAACTACAAGGGAAGAGCCAAGAACAGATTCGTGATTTATGTGTTGTGCTTATGTACTTGACTGATAAAACAAGTTGCTGTAATGGAAGTCTTAGAAAAGATTACCTATCCCAAGAAATGTATTTTAAAAGTATTTGCTTATTCTGTAAGGGAAAGATAACAAAAGTTCTAGGTGCAAGAGAATTGTGAAATTCATTTAATGTGGCTTAACAGCACTAACATAGCCTTCCCAAGTTACATGTTAAATTTTATATGCTTAAGAAGGAAGAATAATTTGTGTCAAATAGAGATTCACTGTTTCTAGTACAATCCTCTTTTTCTGTTCTGTTTTGTATATAAAAATGCTCAGTTTATTTGGTGTTAAGTGTTTAGAATAACTTATTTAAAGAAAACCTATGCAGTAAACTTGGAAAAACGGACTGCTCAACAAAAGGATGCTTCCTGTCTAGCCTTTGATAAGTGAGGTCCTAGCTCCCCAAGTGACCAACATATTGGTGTGCTTCGAATAGGCAGTATGTACTTTTGAACCATTGCTGTTTATCATTTGCATTTCACAGGTGCCTCCAAATATAACACCCTGGATGCCTACCTATTAAATGCTAGTCAGGCTAATGTCATGAACATTCACATTCAGGGTCTGCTGTTTTTGACAAATGTATTTTCCCTTAAAAAAATATTCAAGGAAGCAGTAGAAGTGGGAACATTGTTTGAGAAGAGGATGAGAATTGACATTGAGTCTTTCCATAGACATTTATTAAGAGCTTATTGTACAAAGATTGTTGTACTGGGTGACAGAGTCCTTGTTCAAATGGAACTTACACACTAGTAGCATGATGACGTGGATAACTACAATTCACAGTATTACATAATCCATAAACACTTATTAAATAATTACTACGCATCACTTATTGGGCTAGACCAGAAGAGGGGAACTCAGGGCCTTGAGGCCACATGTGGCTTTCTAAGTCCTTGGGTGTGGCCTTTTGACTTTGTTCTGTGACCTTTGGATTCAGTCAAAGGGCTGCACTTGAGGACCTAGAGGGCCACATGTGGCCTCAAGGCCGAAGGTTCTATACCCTTGGGCTAGACACTAGAAATACAAAGAGAAATAAGAAAACAATCTCTGCCCCCAGAGTGCTTACATTCTGTCAGGGGAAATACTGTATTGTACGGTAACAGTAGATAACAAAACATATAAAATAAATAAAAAGTAATTTGGGGGAGAAAGGTGGTAGCAGCAGCTGGCAGAATCAGGAAAGGTCTCATGGAGAAGGTGCCAGCTGAACTGAGCTTGGAAGGGAGCTAGGAATTCTTAGAGGAGTGAGGCCATTCCAGTCTTATGCAAAAGCATACAGATAGGAAGTGTTATGTTGGAAAAAGTAAGGAGGCCAGTGTGGATTACAGAGGGCGTGGTGGAGGTCATAATTTGTAATAAGGCTTCAAAAGTAGGTTGGAACAAGATTATAAAGACCTTTAAAGGCCAAATGGAGGAGTTTCTGTTTGATCATAGAGGCAATACAGAGCCATTGGGGCTTGTTGGGTAGGGCAGTGATATAGTTGGACTTGGACTTTAGAAATATCACTTTGGCAATTCAGTGGAGATTTGGATGAAAAGGAGAGAATCTAGAGGCAGTGATAAGTAAACCAGTAACAAGCCTTTATTAAGTGTTTACTGTGTGCAAGTACTATGTACCAGCCTAGAGCATGCAAAGCAAAAAGAAAGAGAGTCTCTGCCCTCAAGGCACTTTTCCAGTTGGAAAAGACAATACATTAAGGGGAGTGGGAAGGATATGTATGGGTATCTGGTCAAGGGGCATGGTGGCAAAGTTATTTAAGTTTAACTGAGAGGAGAACAAAGCATGACTGGTCTGGGCTTGTTTCCAAAATGGAGCACTGGAAAAGAGCTCATGAATAGGAAATGGGAGCTTGACAGAATGACATTGGAGGGTGATAAGGCCCCAGGTGATAAGTAAAGTTCCAGAGTGAGCCATGGTGACAAAGTCGTTAGAGACAAAAGCACAGTCAGGAGGGGAAAGGGAGACTTTCAAAAGTAGTGCAGGTGGTAGCTGATTAGGGGCCTGAACTACATAGTAGTACATGAGAATACAGAAAAAGGGATAGACAGTAAGAGACAGCAGAATGATAAGGAATGAAAAGCCAATCTCAGATTCAAGAAAGCCAGAGTCCAAATCTTTACATACACTGGCTAGTCACTGAACCTCAATGCCCTAGGCAACTCTCTAAAAGTGCACATTGCTTAGCATTTGCCAGCCTATTAGTGGAGGAGGTTTATTCATGAGGACCCTGCATCAATAAAATCCCAGATATAGAAGCCCTGTCTCTCTCCCCCCACTCCCCCCAAATTGTGTGCTAAATATGTGAGTTGCAGAACAGATTTCTTTGTGAGTTCCAAGTTAGAAGGTTATTTCCTGACTGGGGAAAAAGGGGAGGTTGACAAGTATGAATGGACAGGTATAAACATTCTGGCTGTCTTAAAGATTGTTTTTGTATTTGTCCAAACTTCTGTAGTCAACAGTCATGGGCATTACGCCAATATGGTAATGAATTGTTTAATAAAAATCTTTTTTTTTTCCTTCTAGACGAAAATCAATGACCTTGAGAAGGACGTGGGTATACAAGAGTTTAATTTGGAAAAGGTATGCACTTTGAAGATGCTCTGAAGAGATTTCTGAGGATGAGTGGACGTAAATCTTGGGCAAATCCTGAATTTTATTCTTAGGTCTCATTGATTTATGAGGCAGCTGCCTTTTGCCTTATTCTACCTTTATAATTGAATAAATATTCGTTGCAGGAATAGGGACTTGGGAAGATTTGAGGTGGTGGTTTCTTACATGCCAGACTGCTCTTTGAAGTGACTAGGATTCTTTTCTCTGATTGGAGAGGAAAACATAACTAGGGAGAATGTTTCTAACATCACTAAATCCCCTTGACTTAGAACACAGAATAAACAACTTATTCTTAATAGGTTAGTAATATTGACAGAAGGGAATTCTAGTTGTAAGAGTACAGACATAGTTAACATTGAGTGTGGCCTTTCTAAAATGCACTGTTTACTGGGATGGCATGCTTTCTTTAGGGAAGTTAGAATGGGTGATTAGTATTTAGTGTTGCCCTGTGTTCACAGGCCCGTTTGGAAGTTCATCGATTTGGGATCACAGGTTATGGGAAGGGGAAAGAACGGATTCTGGAACAAGAGAGAGCCATCATGCTGGGTGCTAAGGTAAGGTGCTGCTTTCTGCCTTCCTGTGCTGTTTACGGGCAATGGGGAAAGATAGGCTTTGTGGAGGACTTATGGGAAAAGACATTGGGAGTTGTCTAAAAATTGCCATTGAGTTAAGGGTAGTAATGTGTGTCCCTTTTATTTCATTGCAGCCTCCAAAAAATAATTACGTGAATTACAAGGTTTTGCAGGAGCAGATCAAAGAAAAAAAGGCAGCAAGGGAAGAAGAGATAAGAATGGTGGGTGTGATCTTTTCCATGTATTGATTTTTATACCTTGAAAAAATCTTATGTGTTTAAGTCACCACAGCCTACCAATTTAGCTCTGAGCGGGAAGTCAAATCAGATCAACAAGCATTTATTAAGCATTTACTGTGTTCTAGGCACCGTTTTAAATGCTGGGGACACAAAGAAAGGAAAAAAATAGGCCCTCTTCCCAAAGAGCTCACATTCTAACAAAGGTGACAAAAGGCAAATAACTATCCAAATGACAGGTGCAGAATAAATTGGGGGTGACTTTAGGGGGAAGGCATGATGACGATGATGATTGTTCACATTTGCGTGGTGCCAGGTGTTATGCTCGGCACTTAGACAATTATTATCTCATTTGAGCCTCACAGCAGCTCTGGGTGATAGGTTCTTTTATTAGCTCTATTTTACAAATGAGGAAACTGAGGCTAACAGGATAAGTAACTTGTCCTGGGTCACACAGCCATTCTCCAGTAGGCAGGAGTCTATTTTGCTTCCGGTTCTTTGCCACCTTGAAAAGTATTGCTATAAATATTTGGAACGTTTGGAGCCTTCCTATTTGGTAATAGTCTCTTTGGGTTAAGTGCTTAGCGGTGGAGTATCTGGGTGAAAGATCGTGGACATTTTAGTCATTTTGGTTAAAATTCCAGATTACCTGAGTGGTTGTGCCTGGTCACAACTTCATCCACAGTGCATTTATGTGCCTATCTTTCCACAGCCTTCCCAATATTTACTGTTTTTACCATCTTTGCCAATTTGCTGGTTGTGAGGTGGAATCAAAGGATTGCTTTGATTTACATTTCTCATTATTAGTAAGATGGAACATTATTCTATATGGTTGTTAATCATTTGACCACTTCTCTACGGAAAATGGCTTTTGGTTTTTCCCCCCCTGAGGCAATCAGGGTTAAGTGACTTGCCCAGGGTCACACAGCTAGTCGATGTCAAGTGTCTGAGACCAGATTTGAATTCAGGTACTCCTGACTCCAATGCTGGTGCTCTATGCACAGGGCTATTGTTCTTACACATTTCCATTTGAGACCTATATATCTTAGATATCAAACCCTTAGTGGATATAGTTGATAGTTGCTTCCGTTCTTAGCTTAGATGAAACAGTTTTGTTAATGTAAAAACTACAGTTTCATGCCATCAAAATTATTTGTCTTTTCTAATTACCTCTATCAAATGTTTGGTTAAGCATTCATCTATCCACAGCTGAAAAAAGCACATGATCTACTTCAATTTTCATTTTTTATAGTATGATCTTTCATATATTTAAGTCATTTATGCGTTTTGAATTTATTATAGAATATGGTGTAACATGTTGGTCAAAACCTAATTTCTCTACTTTGCTCAGAAGTTCTTATCAAATAAACACTTCTTTCTTTTGTAATTCATTTTCCAGTTTACTAGATTATTGAGTTGTTATTTCTTATTCTTCCGTGTCTATTCTGTTCCACTGATTAACTTTTATATTTTTTCAGCCAATAAATCATTTATTGTTTTATTATGTGCCAGGCACCATGCTAAAAGTGGCAGATGCAGGCAAGCAAGGCTGCCCTCAAGGAGCTTACGTTCTAAAAGCTTATGTTTTTACAAACTTACATTGTTTAAGAAGACAATACATAAAGGGGAGATGGAAAGAAGAATGAGGGAAGCCTATGACCCCAATGACATTGTTTGGATCCAGTAGCTGGAAAGTGTAGTAAATGCATGATTTCTCGTCAACATAAGATGAGAGCCCAGGATGGTTCATGTGGTAGAGTACAGGTTCCACTGGGGAGTAGATTAGGCTGAAGACCTGAGTGAAAGTGGCAAAATTTGGACTATGGAATATGGTAAAGGCTCAGTTCCTAGCAAGATAGGGGGAGAGTTCAAAGTTCAGGATGGTTCCCAGAATTAGAGTTCTAGTTTAGGGGGAGGAATAAGTGGGAAAGAAGATCAGAGTGGAGTTGGCATGATTTGGAGGTGGTTGCTAGGAAAGACCAAGGGGTTTTGATTATGGCTGCATCATAATAAGAATTTGAGGTCTAAAAATGCTGTTTTCCCTTTCATTCCTACCTTTTCATTATTTCCCTTGATACTAAGCTCTTCTGATGAATTTCATAAAGTAACCCTACACTGTCACTTTTTAATATGTGTTTGTTGAATTGAATGACCCATTAGAAAATAAACTGTGGATGTCTGTGTGAAAATCAGTATTTTGTAGTGACATTGGAATGTGATACTAACTACTTTGACCTAATAATTCTTTGAAATTCCGAAATTAGGTCCAAGTCACAGACACTTTCAGAAAAAAGAAGAGGAAAGGTTCAGAGGATAATCGGTGAGTGATATTTATTTTTAAAAAGCCAGTGGTTAAATTCCTATTTACTTATCCAGTTATGCTCCCACCTCATCTTGTTTTGTCTTGATGATAACTTGTTGGAAGTATGGGTAGAGTAATTATGTGATCCATAGTTTATATGTAAGAATGCAGAAGTAGAGAAGTAACTTCTCCCAGACAACATATTTATCCCATTTTCACCAAGTTGAACCTCTTCTTAGAGTCCCTGATTGACAGGAACTTTTTGTCAGACAACTCAGTAACTGTGGACAGGCTTATGAACCTTTGACATCATCCCTTGGTCATATGCAACACTCTGAGGTAGACATAGACCCAAGATTGGCATTTCCAAACTTGGGACCAATTTCAGAGGAAAAAAAATAAGGTAAATTATCAACAAATTTTGTTACTATCTGCAGCAACACAAAACTTCTAGAATCCTTTCCTCCCCATCCTTTGCTTGAACCCCAAGCAAATCACTGTTTTGTTGAGGCTGTCGTGTTAATAGGGTCTTGTCTAAGACCTTGTTAATCTGCCATGGTTGCTTGTTTGTCCTCTTCTGGTTTTATGTTTCCGAGACTGTTTCAACCTGACTCAAAAGGATACTGTGACCATTTCTTTCTTTGTTTTTGGAAAGGAATAAACATTTATTAAGCATCTGCTGTAAGCACTTCCTTTGTGCCAGTCATTGTGCTAAACACTTTACAATTATTCTCTCATTTGATTCTCACAACAGTCCTGGGAGGTAGGTGCTGTTATCATTCCCATTTTCAAATGAGGAAATAGAGGCAAACAAGGGTTCAATGATTTGCCAGAGTCACACAGTAAGTGTCTGAGGCCAGATTTGAACTCGGGTGTTCATGACCCCAGGCCCAGCACTCTACCCACAATATCACCCACCTGACCCTGCCATGTGATCCTGGATAAGTCACCTAACCTCTGGGTTTTGGTTTCCTCATTTGTAAAATGAAAGGTGACTATTTCTTTAAAGAAAAATATATTTTATTGATGCCCTTTTTCTTTATATCCCAGTTATCTCAATCCTCCCCACCCCCAACATTAAACTCCCTTGTGAGAAAGAAAATCAATTAGGAAAAAACGTCTGACACAGTGACCACATGTGACACTGTATACAGTACTCTGTCTTTGCGGCCTCTTATCTCTCTATCATTAAAGGGGAAATATGTTTCAGTATCTTTTCTTTGGGACTGTTGTTGGTTTTTTTTTATGATCTTGAGCACACAGACATTTCTATTTTCTTTGACATGATACCTGTAATGCCATGCACCAGCAGAATCCCAAAGGAATGCTACTGTGAACAGCTTTTAAAGTTCAGATTACAGAATATAGTGAACACTCTATTTATTCCATTACAAATCAAGACAAACATTCACAATATATCACAATATAATTTTCACAACATTACATCTTATAACATTACATCTTATCACAGAAAATGGCCACACAGTTTTCACTACAATGGCCACAATAT
>JAQQSV010001717.1:0-24998 GCA_028646515.1 Pseudochirops corinnae
ATGTTAAGCTGTTATGAACACTATATTGTGATTTTCTGTGATAAGATGTAATGTTGTGAATATTATGTTGTGATTTGTAATGAATGTTTGCCTTGATTTGTAATGGAATAAACAGAGTGTTCACTATATTGTGTAATCTGAAACTTAAAAACTGTTCGCAGTAGCAATCTTTTGGGAACCTGCTGGTGCATGGTGTTATACTAACTTAGACAAATGTTTATCTCCCCTTAATATAATGACCAGCTACATCTATGAATCCTTCACTGGATTATCTATGAGTAACTCCCTAGCCAATTATATACATCCTGTATCCCTTATTAGCCTAGGTTCTCAACATCCATCTTGTCAAACATGACATTGATGGGTGGCAGACTGGGCACTTCTCAGTCAGCCCTGACCTCTAGTTAACTTAGTGACATTTCAAGCCTAAAATTACACCTCCATGCAGACCCCCCCACTTGGGCTATTTCCCAGTGAATTATGGGCAATATGCCTGCACACTAGATGTTAAAAGTACATGTTCCTTTAAGCACTGACCATTCCTTAACTCCTTCCTAATCCCACCCTCATTTACCTAGTTAGCATAATTGGCACAGGTAATACTATGGATTATCCTATAAAACAGTGGTTCTCAACCTTCATAATGCCACGACCCTTTAATACTTGTATGTGGGCATATCTGCATGTGGGCGAAATAAGTGTTTTCCAATGGTCTTAGGTGACCCCTGTGACCCCTGTGAAAGCGTCGTTCAACCCCCAAAGGGGTTGTGACCCACAGGTTGAGAACTGCTGCTATAAAAACTTTACCCCTTTAAGGCTGCAGGTTCCCTAAAACCTCCTGCCCTCTGTATAACATAACAATAAACTTTTACAATCTTGACTTAAAGATTGCTTGGGTCTGCAAATTCATTCCAGACTGCTTTTTGAGGACCCTGATTATTGGGGTTCCCGAAACACATCCAAGTCTGTGTCACTATCAGACATGTGTATACATAGATGTAAAATATATCTACATAACATCAGATGTATGTTTTGTGCAAAGCCATATTTACATTACATATATATAAACAGATATGTGATATATATCATGTCAGATGTGTTTATGTGTAGACATATAGTCTGATAAGAAATATATGTGAAATATATCATGTCAGACTGGGTATAAATGTATAAGCACATGTATCCACAAATACATAGATCAGACATTATCATCTCATATCTAGTTTATACATGCATGCATGCATGCATGCACACACATATATACATACACACACATATATACATATACATATGTATATATATATATACACATATATATATATATATACACACACACACATACATATATATATATATACACACACACACATACATAAAAACAAAGTACAAGTAATGTGTTATGTGGGTCCACGAGGGAAAGGGCATTACTGATTAAAAGGGGTTAAAGAAGGCTTCTGACATAGAAGTTCCCACCATTCCCTATTCCAAGGATAGCTAGCAATTCTACAACTTCCTGAAATGGAGCTTTTAAGGATTTACCCAGTGTCTCTCTTTCTGTGCTAATCCCCTTGTTATCAACTGTCAGATTAACTGACAACAATCACAAAAAGTTTATTACCCATTGTAGATATTTGTGAAGACAAGTAAATGGCAAAACCCCATCTTACTGTATCTATTTTGTGGGTGAAGAATGAGATGAAATAATCCTCACATTTGAACATATCTTTTTGTTAGGTAAATTTAAAGCCTTCCATTCATCACATATTTATATATCTGACCTTTGGAAATATGTGGACATTTTTTCAACACTTTCATTGGACTAGCAAGTCAATGTTCAAATATAGTTCATGTACAGGATCAAGGATGCCAGCCAGGAGTAGAATACAAATTCCCACAATGCCTCTGTCCATGGTGGGTTGAGTTCCCACTGCTTTGCTCACATAGATAATTGGAAAGGCAGTGAGATACAGTGTAAAGAGCACTGGACTTAGAGTCAGAGCAAGTAGACTCCAGTCCTGGCTTGACCATTTCCTGTCTGTGTGACCTTGGATAAGTTATTTAAACTTTCTGGGCTTCAATTTTCTCATTTGAGAAAGGAGAGAATTAGAAAAGATGGTATGAAAGGGACATTTAGCTCTAAACACGTGATCCTAAATACCTCCCCTCTGAATACCATTCTCACCCAATGAAACTATTATTCTGGAACTCAATAATTTGCAATTTGTTATATCATTTTCCACTGAGATAACAGCATTTTACTTCTGTTTGGCATTACCACCATAGTTAGCTGGTGCAGTGGATAGAGCCCTGCACCTGGAGTTAGGAAGACTTGAGTTTTGAGTCCTGCCTCCAATAGCCACTAGTTATGTGACCCTGGGCAAGTCACTCAGCCTTTGTTGGCCTCAGATTCCTCATCTATATAATGGGGATAATGCCAGAACCTTCCTCCCTATGTTGTGAGGATCAAATTAGATAATATATGAGAAGCACTTTGCAACCTTAAAAGACGACATAAAGGTTAACTATTATTTTTATAATAGTGTTTTTGTTAGTTTTTGCCATAGCTACTGTTTCAGTTGTTATATGAAGGGCTGTGTAATATAGTAAAAAAATGTTAGCTTTGAAGTCAAACATCCTGGGTTTAATTCCCAGCTTGGCCTCTTATTCATGTGACCTTGACAAGTCATATCTGGATATCTCAGTTTCCCCATTTGTGAAAGGAGGGGGTGGGACTATATAATCTCTAAGATCCTTTCAAATTCTATATCTATGAGTTTATGAGTCTCAGCTCTTCAACTAGACCAGGGATGGAGAACCTGTGGCCTCAGGGTCCTCAATGCTACGCTTTGACTGAATCCAAACTTCAGAGAATAAATCCCCTTAATAAAAGGAATTTTTCTATAAAACTTGGGCTTAGTCAAAAGGCAGCACCCAAGGACCTGCAGGGCCACCTTTGGCCTTGAGGCTGCAGGTTCCCCACTCTAGAACTGGACTATAAGTTTCATAAAGGCAAGGGCCAAGTGTTATCTGCCTTCGGATTCTCCACAGTATCTGGCATAGAGCTTTACACCTAAGAGCAACCTGCTCTGGATTTGGGTTGAAATCCTGGCTCTGCTATTTTACTATCCATGTGACCTTGAGAAAGTCACTTAACCATTCTGAGCCTCCCTTTCCTTTTCTTCAAAAACGTTGATAATAGCTGTCTTTCCCTAGACCCACCTTCACCTTGATGCCACCCAGTCTTAAAGTATATCTTGATTTAACTTGGAGGGTCTCATCAAGTTCTTTATGGAACATTTCTTTTCCTCTTCATTCTCTGCAACAGATGCTGGTACATAAACAGCAATGGATCTAAGTGTTCTATTTGCAAATGTTTATTGAAAGCACAGCAATAGAAGATAACCAAATGTCCCATGAAATGCCGTTTCCTGTTGCCTCTGGAAGCTTGATAAAAACCACTCACATTTACTTCTTTACTTATTTCACCAAGAAGAGCCTGAGAGCCATCCTTCCATTTAGTTGCAATTTCTGTTGGCCTTCTGGTTTTATTTCTAGTGAAAATGTCAAGATGAATATGATTCGTTTCCATCAGTACTATTTCTACTCACTGGTCACTGAATGAGCATCTCACTTTCTGAATGCCAAAAGCTAAATTAATGTTTATAGGTCTAAAAACTGTGCGATACTTAGCAATTTTCCTTGTGTTTTAGGCTACTCTCCCACTGTTACTGCAAGAGTAGAAGTGGGCCACAAAAGCCTGAAGGCCACCTTGTCTTTTAATTTGTTTCCCATGTTGCCATGGCCAAAGGCACCAAGTAGCCTTACAACTGGTAATGAGCTTCTTTATAATGAGCTAGACCGACCCTTGGAAAACAGGCATAGTTTGATTCTAGGACCATACTCAGAGTCTTTCTATCCTGAAGGGGGTACAAGCCAATGTTTGTATTCCATTGGCATAACCTTTGAGATCCAGAGCAAAGTACATGTTACAAAAAAAAAAAATACAGAGAAGCAGGACTTACCTAGTTGTTAAAATGAGATTGTGGTTGTAAATTTGCTAAGTCTTCCTGCTAATCTGACTTATTTATGTGCCCACAGTTAACAAAATACTTTTTCCTTCATTGTATAATCTTTTTAAACTTTCTACAAATTTAACTTCAATAATTCAGATTGTCCTGATTAGTGTGAGTGAGATTGGATATGGCTATATGCAAAGGGCATTGGGTCTAATTATAAATGCCCATGGTCTCTATAAAAGTGTAGAATAACTTATGGCCAGCCAAGACCACCCAAAGTTCTAATACATTTTGAAAAGACTTACAGATCCACAAATGCTAAATTACTTCTAAGCAGCTAAATAAAACACATGGGACAGTAAGGTTATAGAAGTGTAGATTTGGAAGTGACCTAAGAGACCATCTAGGAGGGCAGCTAGGTGGTACAATGGATAGAATACCACACCTAAAGTTGGGAAGAGTCATCTTTCTGAGTCCAAATCTGATCTCAGACACTTACTAGCTGTGGGATCCTGGGCATGTCACTTAACTGTTTGCCTCAGTTCATCATCTGTAAAATGAGCTGCAGAAGGAAATGGCAAACCACTCCAGTATCTTTGACAAGAAAATGTGAAATTGTGTCATGAAGAGTCAGATATGACTGAAATGACTAATCAACAAGGAATCCATCTAGTTCAATATAAAAAACAGTGATGACTTGGGGCGGCTAGGTGGCCCAGTGAATAATCGGCCTTGGAGTCAGGAGGATGTGAGTTCAAATCTGACCTCAGACACTTGACACACTTACTAGCCGTGTGACCTTGGGAAAATCGTTTAACCCCAACTGCCATTCCTTCTCCTCCAAAAGGCAAAAAAACTAAAAACCAAAAAAAAACCCCAAAAAACCAAAACCAATAACAGTGATGCCCTTCTAAGGCATACTTAGTAAGCATTCATTGTTTGAAGACCTCAAGTCACAAAAATCTCATTGGACTTATAAGACCTAGGACTAAGTACTATTTCTGCCCCCTTATTAATTATGCAATAATGGCAAGTAACTTAAGCTATTAGGGACAGTTTCTTCATCTTTTCAATGAGAATAACCCTTGTACTACTCTACTCACTGGATCATTCTGAGAAAAGTACTCTGTAAACTTTTAAGTACTCTGATCTACTCATTATTGCTATCAACAACAATAACAATAATTTCTCTGAGCCTCATTTCCATTATCAATAAAAATGGATTTTAAAGTTTTGATCCCCCTTCTCATCTCTCTTTATTTTCTCTTGGAAACTGTATTAATATTCATAGGCTCAGCCACTATCTTTATGCAGATATCTCCCACATCTTCATACCCAAACTTCATATTTTTTTTGAACTCCAGGCCCGCATCACCAGTTGTCTGCTAGACATCTCCATCTGTTGTCCCATAGGCATCTTTAACTCAACATGTCCAAAATTAGAACTCATTAAACTTGCCTTTCCTCCCTATATCCCTATTTCTGACATGGGAACTACAATTATTCCAATTGCCAAAGATGACAACCTCAAAATCATCCTCAATTTTTAATTCTCACCTCCCCCCTCCAATATCCAATCAGTTGGCAAGTCTTCTTAATTCTATATTCACCACAGCCCTAGCATTCATCCCTTTTTCATCTGCTTAAATGCTTATTGCCCTATCTAAGGACCTTCTTGCCTCTCACTTGGGCTATTGCAAGAGTCTCCTAATCAATTTCTCTACCTCCAGTTTCTCCCCTACTCCATCCATTCTTAAAATACCAGCCAAATTGACATTATGAAAGCACAGGCAGGATCATGCCACTCTCCTGCTCAAGAACTTTCATTGGTTCTTTGCTGCTTCTAAAACAAAATTCAATTACATCTATTTTAAAAAGTCAATGAAATTCCAATGATCTTTAAAAATATTTGCTACTCACCAGTGATCCCTCCCTTAGGGCAGTGGTTCTCAACCTTCCTAATGCCGTGACCCTTTAATACAGTTCCTCATGTTGTGGTGACCCCCAACCATAAAATTATTTTCGTTGCTACTTCATAACTGTAATTTTGCTGCTGTTATGAATCATAATGTAAATATCTGATTTGCAGGATATATTTTCATTGTTACAAATTGAACATAACGCACAGGTTGAGAACTGCTGCCTTAAGGGATCCCCCCTGATTATTTTATTTTGCATCAAGTGTGGTTCTTTTTTAAATTTAAAATAAAATGCTAAAATGAATGCTTTAAATGTTAAATCATTTATAGCATAGACCTTCACAATCTGGCTTCAACCTTTCTTTCCAGGTTGATTATACTTCCTCCTGCCTTTTGCTATTTAACTAGCCTTGCTGTTCCCTATTCACAACAATCCGCCTCCTAGCTTGCTGTCTTTTCAGAGGTTGTCTCCCTTCCCTGTTACTTTTACAATGTTGAGATATGAAGGAAGGTTCTCAGAACATTGTAGGTGCTTCTTGTGAAGGATTTATGAGAAGGTAAAGACAAGGTTATGAATGGATTCAGATATGCCATTATTGGACAGTCTCCCCATCAACAATATTATAAATCCGATAAAAAACTGAAGTGTCCAAAAGAAACCATTGTCCTTGTCTGTCTTGTTCACAAGGCTATTAAAAAAGCCTTTGCCAAGTGCCTAGCTAAAATTCAGTTATATCATGATTGCTCATATTGAGTCTAGAAGTTATATAAAACAGAAAAAAGAAAAAGAAAAAAAAAGAAATGAGATGAATCTGGCATGACTTCTTCATGGGTGCAAACCTGACCTGGCTCCTGGGTATCACTACTTTCCTAAGGGCTCATTAACTATTTGTCTAAGAATAGGTTGGAGAATTTGTCAGAAACTGTGAGGTTCACTAACCTGTATTGTACCATTCACCTCTTTTTGAAAAGGAAGATATTTGTCCTTGTCCTACTATGGCATGCACACACACATACATACAGGTATAAAATATATATTTTATATATTATTACATTCTTATCTGTATTAGCTGGAGGTCTGTGTTAAGTACAATGCTTATTATGAAACATGAGGTACTATAAAGAACACAAAAATTGAAATAGAGAGAACTGAAGTAAAATTCTAGCAATTTTATCAATCCTTTATGTCAATTAACTTCTCAGTCTCCTAATCAGTAAAATGGGTATAAAAACATTTTACCACCTTTCTCATAGGGATATTCCATAATAGCATTTAGTCAAGTAGTAAACATTACATAAATGTGAGTTTCTGTTGTCATTCCTAAAGTTAAATGAAAACAGTAATATATCATCTAGAAACTTTATTCTATAATTCAACAAACACTTTGACTCAAATATTTCAATTGAATAAGCATTGAATTTTAGTTTATTTTTGTACAAAATGCTATACTAAGAAATAAGAGAGATACAAAGGTGACCAAGATGTTGTTCCTGCCCTTGAGGAGCTTATTGTAAAGTACCTGATTAGGGAAACCAAATCACTATCACAAACTTAATTGTGCCTATTCATAAAACTGACTATACTGAACAATACCCACAGTATCCCCATAATCATCCAGTAGCACAGACCTCTTTCTAAGATATCCAGAGACTACTGCTGGATATAGTTTCCTATGTAGAATGCAGTTAGTTTCCATTAGTGCACATGAAGAATCCCTTTTTCTTTTTAAATGGAATGCAACCACTTAAGGGTGCATTATTTAAATTCAAACTATATATTTCCATTGGATTGTAACCAATGGTGAAATTGTTTATAATTTTTTAAAGTGAAAATGATGAATCTCCTTAAGTGGCCATGTGTATTCAAGTTGGCGCCTTTTGAAGTTATACTTATGTAAAATTTGTCATTGGTACCAGTCCAATGGAAATATGCAGTGGGAATTCACTCTTTTTGCTAATTGGGACCAAATTTTATAAAACTGCTCCCTCAAAGTGGTCCAGTGACTAACTTAGAGGAAACGTCTAGGTCATAGGCTAAGACATCCTTCATTGGTTATATTCCTGGAGCCTGTTACAAATAGGACAAAAACTTAAATGTTATCTGCTGTTTGTATCAGGGCAGAATATTACTATGGTATAAATTAGAAAGAAGGGAAACAAAAGTTATTGCTTGAGTAAGCATACAGGTTTATCACTCTCCATTGGAATGCAATTATAAAGTGGTGCTAATGGAAAAATCTTTCAAGAGGTGAAATAAGAAGTTAAGTAATGACCTATTTTAAGCCACTAATCAAAATGAAAAACTTATTCAATGAGAAAAGAAAGATCTTAGAAATATTTTATGAAGTAAGATCTTTCCTTGCCCAACTTTGGACTTGAGTTTTTTTTTTCTCTCTCTCTAATGCAGCAATCGTAAAATTAGAACTAGAAATGACACTAAATACTTCTCTCATGCAGCATGACCTCCTTTCCCCCATCATTGCAGAAAGAAAATCAAAGATTATTCTTTTTAAGTGATCATGTATCAATGAATGAGAGAGGCACAATTATATTCAAATCATTTCTAAGAGAAAACCCATCTCTCCCACTTCATTATATTCTCAAAATAAAGCAAGTCTAAGGCTCTCTTTCTTTCTGA
The DNA here is from genome assembly GCA_028646515.1 of Pseudochirops corinnae. Classification (NCBI taxonomy): domain Eukaryota; kingdom Metazoa; phylum Chordata; class Mammalia; order Diprotodontia; family Pseudocheiridae; genus Pseudochirops; species Pseudochirops corinnae. The sequence goes on from JAQQSV010001717.1 coordinate 8,574, forward strand.
ACTGTGATATAGAAAAATTAGAATGGTTATTGTTCCAAGAAGTGCCTCTTTAGAAATGGTTGGCCATGGAAATACACGGGAAAAAATTAAATGGGTTGAGTGAAGATAAATGAATATAAATGTGAAGACTTCCAAATAGGGACTTCTCAAAGTGAAGTAATGAACAGAATTGGAAATGCCCATAAAGATTCTCATATAAGCTAATCCCTTAGCCCATTCATTTTTCATCAAGCTTACCCTATTAATAATTTTTGTAGCATCTGATTTCAATGTAAAAAGTGTTTCGTTATCTCTACCATTCCCACTATCATCACTGTACATTCAGAGGTGATTTAAGGCTTGCAAAATTTCCTCTAAATAAGTTTATGAGGCAAGCATTGCAAATATGATTATTCCCATATTGCAAGTAAAGAAGCTAAAGTTCTGAGAGGTTAATTTCTTTGCCCACGTTCACACAGCTAGGAAGGCATCTGAGGTGGGAATAAATAAGATACTTCTGGACATTACAGTATAACAAGTTCACCCACCCCACAAATGAGTAAGGAACTATTATTACCCATTCCAAGTCATTATTTGAGCATTATAATCCTTTTATGCAGAGAGAAATACTAGTGCTTACTTTATGTAGTTTTATATTGACCATGAGACATTAGGTATCTACATGTACCTTGTCACTATGTGATTGTGTGTTATTTGCCAATTTGGGTTGCCACTGATGGATGTTCAGAGATTTTCATATGTATGATATATAATTGACCAAGACCAGCAAATTCATTACTGGAGGAGACTGTAAGGAAACAGTGAGGTTGTTCTCTTGCCAAAATATAACAGATCAGCTGAGTTTTCCTGCTAACAGCATCCTTGACCCCATCCTCTCCTGTCTTCTTCAGCAGAGGGCCTGTACAATCACTCTCTCCTTAATCTTCAGTTTCTCCCACCCTACACTCTCAGATAAGGACCTCTACTCATACTTCAATGAAAAAAAAAATTGAGGTCATTCACTTAACAACTGTCTTAATATCATATCACTCAGAGATTTCCCCTCTTTTTTTCACCTGTCCAGGCACATATTAGAACCAGTACATACTACATGGTGATAGCCAATTGTTAAATTTTCATTGTGAGCATTTACGACTCAGAAATCATCAAATACTACAAATTAGGGTTTGATTTTTTATGTTGCTGATTTCTAGACTTCTGAGATGTGGAAAATATTAATAATGTAGATTAAAATTAAATGTATGTAATGGTTTTTCAGAGAGATGGTTGTTACCAACACACTACTGCCTATGTCACACAAAAAAGTGGCCATTCTTATGAAAATAAACCCCTCCACACACATTTTTTATACCATACCATCTTGTCTTCAGCAAATTGCCCCTCTCATTCCTGTTCTCTAATTTTCAGTATCTATGTATCTGGCTCCCTACCCTTAAAAATAATTTGCATTTGATCCCATCTTCTCTGTTGGTTGTTGTCTCCTTTTTTCAATAATCTTGAGAAAGCCATTTACGCTTTCTGCTTCCCCTTCCTTTTTTTCTCATTCTCTTCTGAATCCTCTTCAATATGGCTTCCTAAGCCATCACTCAACTGAAACTGCTGGTTTCAAAGTCACCAAGAACCTCTTAATACTGATGGTCTTTTCTCAGACCTCAAGCTTCTTGACCATTCTTCAGCCTTTGACATTGCTGATCACTTTCTTCTCCTGGAGACTTTCCTCACAGTGTTGACGTGCCATTCTTCTTTCTTGATTCTCCTCTCACCACTCTGATCACTCTTCAGGCTCCCTTGCTGGATCTTTATCTATGTCATGCACACTAACTGTGGGTGTTTCCCTAGGCTCTGTCTTGGGCTATTTTCCATTCTTCCTCTGTATTATTTCATTTGGTGCTCTCATCAACACCCATTCATTCAGTCATCATCTCCATGCAGATGATTCCCATCCCCGACTTTTCTCCTGAGGTCCCACATTACCACATTACCAATAATGATTTGAACATCCTGAACTACATGTCCCATAGACATCTCAAACTTAGTAGGTCTAATGTATAACTCATCTTTTCCCCCAAACTCTCCCCTTGACCCTTTTTTATTATTGTTGAAGATATCACCATCATCCCAGTTATGCAGATCCATTAACTCAATGCCCTCTTCAACTCTTTACTCATATTTACCCAAGAAATCCAAACAGTTACCAGATATTGTTGTTGTTCTACCTTTATAATATCTCCGAAATAAGTGCCTTCTCTTCATTATCTCTAATCTGGATTATTGCAGTAGCCTTCATACTTGTCTTCACGTCTCAAGTCCCTCCACAGTATGATCCATTTTCTGTCTAGCTGCCATTAGCTCCCTGAGATCAGGAACCATAATTTCCCTTTCTTTGTATCCATAGTGGTTAGTAAAGTGCCTGGCAAATAGTAGACATGCTTGTTACTATAAAAAGGGTTTTTCCTAAAGTGCAGATATGGTCATATAACTCTCCTTCTCTTAACCTGCCCTCCATTCAATAAATCCCAGTAAATTCCTATTACTTCCAGCATCAAATAAAATACTTTCTGTTTAGTATTTACAACCTTTTACAGCCTGGTCCATTCCTTTCTTTCCAGGCCTTTTACACTTTACTCCCATCCACACAATCTATGATTGACCTACATTGGTCTACTTGCTATTCCTCGTGCACAACACTCCACATTCTGACTCCATGCCTTTGTACTGAGTGTCCCCTATGCCTGGAATGCTTTTCTTCCTCAATTCTACTTCGGCTTCCCAAGATGCCTTAAAGATTTGCTCAAATTCTAACTTCTCTACAAAGCCTTTGTGGACATCCCCACCTCCCTATTCCCACATGGGATCATGTTCTATGTTCTCTGCATATGTTATGTATGTACATATTTTTGTTTACATGTTATTTCTACCTTTAGAATAACAATTCCTTGAGGCAGCTAGTGACCAATGGGTAGAGAGCTAGGATCTGAGTTAAAAAGACCAGAGTTCAAATCTTCCCTCAGACACTTACTAGCTGTATATCCCAGGTAAGTCAAGTAACCTCTGTCTTCATCAGTTACCTCAACTGTGAAATGGGGATAAAAATGGTACCAACCTGCAAGGTTGTTGTCAGGATCAAATGAGATAATATTTGTAAAGCACTGAGCACCAAGCCTGGCACATAGTAGGTATTTAATAAATGCTTGTTCCCTTCCTTCTCTCCCCTCCCCCGCCACCTTATAGGTCAAGGAGAGTGTTTCTGTCTTTCTTTGTGAATCACTTAGTAGAGTGAGTAACAGAAAAGGACTTAAATGTTTGTTAACTGCCTGGCTGATTAGGGGCAAGAATGCCTGTTAGATTGGAAGAGAACAATGAACTTGTCTCATTAAACTAGCATTTTGTTCAGGCTCAAATTCATTTGAATAAGCTAGAGGGAATTAGATCATATCTTAGCCAAAGTGAGATAGGGAACATTTTGTCTGACTGAGGTATGGAATGTCTACTAGGCACTGGTGTGGAAAAGACAATCTTAACTTGGGGGCAGACTGCCTGGTTTTGTTAGCTGTATGTGTAGCTGTGACAGAAGAACTGTCAACCTGCCCTTAAAAGAGATATTCTAGTTATAATACCATAGCACGCTGGAACTAAGATGGCTGGTAGGTGATTCTGAAGAGATGAAATCCAGAAACTGATAAGAAGATACAATGCACAGAAGAGACTACATGCCCAACTGACATCAGCAGAACACAAGAGACTACTGTGGCAATGTCTAATCAGTTGCTGTTGTAGTTACTCAATTATTTCATCTGGGTCTGAGTCACCATGACCCCATTTGGGGTTTTCTTGGCAAAGATACTAGAATGGTTTGCCACTTCCTTCTCCAACTCATTTTATAGATGAGGAAACTGAGAAAAACAGAGTTAAGTGACTTATCCAGGGTCACATAGCTAGTGTGTCTGAGGCCGTATTTGAACAGGTCTTCCCGACTCCAGGCCCAGCACTCTATCCACTGGGCCATCTAGCTGCCCCAAGTCTAATCAATTAGTCAGTACTTATTAAAATCAATTAGTCAGACCAATTATTAAATGCCTACTCTGTCTGTATCAACTACTGTACTAGGCATCAAGGGTAGAAAAAATATATATGTGTACATACATTATATATATATGCATATGTATACAGATGTGTGTGAATATATATATATATATATACATATATATAGTATATGTATATATGTGTGTGTATACATACAAACACACACACAAAGTTAATATGAGGTAATTTGTAAGGGCAGAAAAGGCACTAGCAGCTGAGGGAATAAGAAAAAAAAGCACCTCATTTAGGAAATGGCACAAGCTGAACTTTGGACTTGTATGTAAGTGATTAGTTTGGTTGTAGCAAGTAGTGAGTGAAGGAGAATTTATTAAAAGTTAGAAAATTTATTAAAAGTTAGAAAAGAAAGGATAAAGTCAGATCTTGAAGAGATTTAAATGCCAAATAGAGGCAATGTTTGTATTTTATTCTAGAGCCACAAGGGAATCACTAAAGCTTTCTGACCAGGAAAAAGACACGGTCCAACTTTTGTTTTAGAATTCTCATTTTGGCAGCTGTGTGGAGGATGAATTGGAGAAGGAAAAGATTTGAGGCAGAGAGACCAATTATAAAATTATTGCTGTAGTCCAGGTGAGAGCTAACAAAGCTTCCCCCTGAATGGGGGAGGCTAACTGAGAGGTGAAAAGGAGACAGATGTGAGAGAAGTGAAGGTAGAATACACAAGACAACAGCTGATTGGATGTGAGAGAAAGAAGAGTTGTGAATCTGGGTACCTGAATGGGTGGTAGTTCTCTTAGGCACTCTGAGACCAGTTAAGGTCTGTGGAGCACAGCATCTAGTAAAAAAAGCCCAGAGGGAAGCAGTCTCAGTGAGCTCAGTGGGATGACATTACCAGAAGACATGGATGGTCCTACAGTTGTCCTTCTGTGTTTTCTCTACTTGTCTCTAATTTGTGATTCTTATGCATGTTCATTCTCTTCACAAATGGTATGTAAATTTATGGAAGAGCATGTGCCCCAGGTCTGGGGGAGAGGAAAAGTTCCATTGTGACTTTTATGAACATGCCTCTATATTAAATGTCTTTGCTTTGAACTTAGAGTGTCTTCTTACTGATAAGAAAAAAAATACAAATGTTGATGGGGACTTGGGAACTACAATTCTGAGTAGATATGGACCTAGAGAATACTTTTAATATTGGTAATTCTGAGCCACATGTGAGAGGGGGTGCCTGAGACAATAAACTGTGGGGATTCAAGACCTGAGAAGCTGACTTCCATTTTGCTCCAAGTGCTTAAGCTCTTCGTGATAGCTCCATAAATTTTTGAGGCTCATGTTTTATCATCATCATCATCATCATCATCATCATCATTATTATTATTATTAATTAGTTTTCTTTTTAGTAGCTCTAGGCTGCTTGGGCAGCTAGGTGGCACAGAGGATAGAGCACTGGGCCAAGAATCAGGATGACTCCTGTTCCTAAGTTCATATCTGACCTCAGACACTTCCCGGCTGTGTGCGACCCTGGGCAAGTCACTTAACTCTGTCTGCCTCAGTTCCCCATCTGTAAAATGAGCAAGAGAAGGACATGGTAAACCACTTCAGCATCTTTGCCAACAAAACCCCAAATGGGATCACAAAGAGTTGGACATAACTGAACAAGACTGCTTGCTCTGCAACAGCAAGGATTTAGATCCTTATAGACTATTGTTCCTTAATTATTATTTAATAATTTAACCTTTCTGTCTCAATACATTTTTTGGTTTATGTTATAAGCATGATACAATGCAAATATTTTTCATCATTCTCTCATAGGGAGGTATTTTCTTATAACTACTCCAAACACATTTGCAAAATAACAACAGTGCCGGAGGCATTTTGAAAAGTATTGAGCTTTTTATGGTTTTGTTAGACCCAAAAAAGCTTACAATGCTACATACATTCATCAATTCATTTATTCAACAACTATTTATCACTAGTTTAACCAAGCCTTTGCCAATAGCTTCCAGAGTATGAACTGACCCTGTGAATTGACAGACAAAGTCTTAGTTACCTACCAGGTACAATTGGAAGAGTGACAGGAAAGCTTCCTCCCTCTTGTTATCTACCCTTCCCCTCTCTGTTTCCTCTAAATGTCTCCCCTAATCAAGATGTCTGAAGGGCCGCTATGTTTTTTTTAAGCATTTTCTTTTCCCTATGTAAAACACAAGATAGAGACATACATTTTTGGACATTGCAACTGAATATATTTGCTTTATTTAATTATACTTACTTGTTATGATAATGGGAGGGGGTGAGGAGAGGGGGAGTTTTCTGGGATAGTAGGGGAAGAAGGTGGGTTAGCAATGGTAATACGAAAATCAGAGGGTCCCAGAGGAGGGGATTTTATTTTTTGATAATGCACAGATAGTGACAAAAGGAATTTCAGAAGGAAATAGAGTTAGTTAAGCAAGACAGTACTGAAAGTAACATGTGGAATTATATACTTAAGATAAAAGCATGAAGTATGAAATGGACATCCAAAGTTTCATGTACAATGCTCTTTTTAGGTTCAGCTGTGGTATATATATGTATGTGTGGGTATGCACATACATCCACATTCACACATATATACATGAATCTCTCTCTCTCTTTTTGGAGTTTAAGTTCAGGAAAAAATAAGTAATTTTTTAATAAAAGAAAGAATGCAAGCACATTTAGAAGGAATAATATAGCTCATGTTCAAATCCAGACATAGTATATATGGAACTGGACTTGGGAGTCAGGAAGAACTGAGTTCAAATCCTGCCTCAGAAACTTATTGGTTTTACAATCCTGGACAAGTCTCTTAAATTTTCTGTGCCCTGTAAAATAAGGGAGTTAGATTTACTGGCCTCCAAGGTCTTTTCCAATTTAAGTCTGTGGTCCTTTGATCCCTAAGTATAAATATGCTATACCTATGATTTCTCCCCATGATATAAGGGATTAAGGGGTTTGAACAACATCAGAATTTTCCATACCTTGGAGGAAAGAGTGAAGGAAAGAGTCCCAGACACTGAAAAGATAGAAAAGGGGCCAGAGAAAAAGGATTTGTCAGGGCACCAAAGACAGCCTTTAGCTAATTTGTAGTTTTGCAGGCCCTTGTACAGAATGATCTCCAAACTAGATGCTCTGGAAACCAAACTATAGGTTGGGACAGAATGAGACTCATTTGATTCCCATTTTTTGAAGTGTTGGTGCACAAGGGTCTGCACTTGTTTTCATGGTTGCTCTAGCAAACAATGCCTCATCTTAATTTGTCTGCCATTACTTGGGTTTCCAAAGAATGTTACAAATCTGGAATGCGTGGCAAAATATAAAAGGGTTAAATTTCTGTGAACAACTTCCACCTTACAGTCAGTTCCTTTACTTACTACTCATGGTACTCCCAGAATACTTCAACAGGAAATCTGAGAGAAAAATGGGTGGGAGATAGTTACTCTGAAAGCATATTTCAAGTTCATTGAACATGGACTTCTACCATGTAGGGCATATTTTGACTCCTCAAGAGAGGATCATTGCTAAGGGTGTCACTGAATGTAAATAAGGATTAGAATATTTTCAATAAATGACACTCTTGTGTAAATAGCACCTGACTTCCAGCACTTTCTTTGGAAGGTTCTGCTTGTGAACTTTTCATTGATGGAGCTCTTGTGACATAACCAGGCCATGTCTGATGATAGTCAAATCCATAAAAGTTAAAAGTGATGGCCCTGTTGTTGGGCATGGAGCTATTATTAGGCTGTGATAGAAAGGGCTATGAAGAACACCTAGTTGTCTTGATGCTATCATAAATTTCCTTCATTCTCTGCTTTTTTGCTGTGCTGTAGAATTGAAAACCATTTACTTTAGATCATTTAATTACCCTGTCATTTTATTTTGGAGGTCCCAGTAATTCATGATGCCTAAAACCTGATTTATAAGATGTCATTTAGATGCAGAATAAAGTAAGGCATCAGGCATTTAATGTTAGAGGGGAATTATTTTTGAATTAATGTAAATGATAAGAACATTTTTAGAAAGGATTGGACTAGCTTAAAAAATACATGGATTATTGGGTTAACTGATTACCTCCATGGTCCTCTTTTGCCACCCACTGCCCAATGGTGTAAAGAATATTTTCTCATTTGATATGATTTTCCTGACATATCTGGTAGAATGTCACATTTAAAAATTGCTTGCCAAAATATTTTTGTTTTTAAAAAAGCTATCCAGGAAAAAGCATTTTTTCTTTAGTTTTCCTTTTTTAGTCTCAGGTTAACCAGGCAGATTAAGATATTAGAGAAAACATTCACTTTGCTTTAATATAGGGAGCCAAGGAACTGGCCCTAACTTTGAGAGCAAGACTAACAGGCAAGATTTGGGCACTTCTGGAATTGTTTTTAACATCTTGGCTATTTTGACCAAGGTGACAAAAATCACCTCCTATTTCTCCAGAGCAGAGCTCCTTTGCAGCTATAAAATAGAGTCTTCTAACTTGAGTCAAGAGTATCCAGTGTAGGGGTGGCTAGGTGGCGCAGTGAATAGAGCACCAGCCCTGGAGTCAGGAGAAGCTGAGTTCAAATCTGACCTCAGACACTTGACACAAAAACTAGCCGTGTGACCTTGGGCAAGTCATTTAACCCCAATTGCCCTCCACAAAGTGGGGAAAAAAAAAAGAGAGCATCCAGTGTAAACCCAAAGATATTGAGTGCAAGAAATCATCTCTGTCTGTATATTCTAGCATTTCCCAAACTAATTGGAACAGGCTTAGTTTTTCTTAAATTTTCAATGTGAGCATTTATACTTTTAAAAAATCAGTAAATACCACAAATCAAGGCTCAAAAAGATTAAACTTAAAAGTGTCATGGATTATTTTTTTTTCTCTACAAAGATAGTTATTAATCATTTACCCTCACATTGATGGGCAGAATCTGTGGCTTATTCTGAGTAGACCTAGATCATGGAATACCAATGGCACAGAAGAGAGTTGGGGAAACTTTGGAACAACATAGAAGAGCTGAATTGCCTGTATTCACATAGAGAAAATAGAATGTGTTGTCTGTCATACATTATCTATTGATATTTTGATACATACAAAATTTAGTGTTTAATATTTTAAAAGTAAAAGTATTCCTAGCATACACAAGTCCTCATAGAACCTCAAATAATATTGCACAGAATATTGGATTTCCACAGACCACAAACTGGAAAATGTTGGCATTCTTTATGACCCATCACTTTATGAAGTTCCATTTCTTAAAAACTTGGACTTTTCATGTCTCCCTAAAAAGCACATTATTGGCTCCTCAAATTCTCCTCTCCTCTCTTCTTCTCCCCTCCCCTCTTTCATTCCCTCTCCCTCTTCCTACCTCCCTTCCTCCTCCTCCTTCTTCTCTCTCCTTCCCTCTGTCTCCCTCTCACTCACTCACTTAACATAAGAAGGGAAGGTTGACTAATGTCCAGATCAATCTCAACAACATCTTTAAAACCAAGGCTAACACACTTATGGAGTTAGCCCACTCTACAACTAATAGTTCAGATCTTGTAAGAATCAAGGACCAGTCAGAATCCCAGAGCCCTTTTAAAGGTCCCCCCAGCACAGAAAACTTTCAACATATCTTTTTCAAAGGAGTTTCTTGAGTTGCAGGACTCAAATGTTTCATACAGCTCTTTAAGGTTAATCAGTGTGCTGTAGTGGCTTGACTCAACATACTTCAAAGTAAACTAACAGAGAAGGCCTGGATTTTAGGACTGATCTTCATCAAACAAACTTTACTTTATTAACAGTCTAAGCAATTAATGCAATGACTGTTTCTCGATCTAATTCTCCCTATATGCATAAGTGATCAGGAGACCTGCCTGTCTAAGGAGTGTGATCCAAAAGCATGCTTATTGCCCAAGAGCATCAACCTTGTTCTGTTCTGTTCTGTCCTCATCCTCCTCTATACTTTTTCCACTGGTGAGCTCATCCACTCCTCATCTTTAACTATCACCTCTATCTGGTTTTGGTTTTTGTTTTTTTACATTTATTTAATATTTTATTTTCTCCCAATTACCTGTAAAAACAATTTGTAACATTTGTTTTTCAAAATTTTGAGTTTCAAATTTTTTCCCTCTCCTCCCTGCCTTTCCCCATATTGAGAAGGTAAGCAATTAGATTATGTATTATCACCTCTATTTGAGTGATTCCAGTTATCTCTATATTTGATACCAAGATCCACTTCTATACTAGGCATTTCCACCTGAATATTCCATTAATATAGTAAATTCAACATGTCCCAAACTTCATTGAACTCCCCTGAATTTTTAATTGAACAGTCTTTAATATTTCTTAACTGCCTACAATGTGAAAGGCTCTGTACTAGAGGCTAAGGATACAAAAACAAACAGCAGAGTCTGGAAAATCAAAGAGCTAGTGGAGAGATAAGACATCTATCTACAAAAGCAATTCTAATAGAAGTAAGAATATGATTGAGTGTTTAGAAGTAAATAGAAGGAAAAAAGAGATTCAGACAGAGGGGGATCACTTGTACATGCAAATATTTGTTGAGTTAAATTGAATTCTCACTGGGGAATGAGGAAAGCCTTTGTGGAGGTAGAGAAATCTGAACTGGGCCTTAAAGAAATGGAAGAATTGAATGAAATTAACTCACTTCTCTACTCAGTGATTTTGTACCCATTAGTTCAATTAATAGTTTTGGAAAACATGAATAACAGAACTGGCAGTGCTTTTGCCAAATCTTCATCTTTAGGAAATGTATATTAAGAAAAATGACCTTTTCCTTGGGCCTTCGATCTAGCTATAACTGCTAATGGAAAGAGGGGAATATCTGACCAAACTCATTTTAACTGTTTAAGGGGTCAACAATCTTTTAAAATTACATTGACTAGTTCAGGGGAAAAGTCAGCACCCTGAACTTCAGAGAAGAGAAAAGCAGAGGAATAAAGACAAACAGACAGGGCTCTAACCACCTCAATCAACTCTACACTTTACATATACCCCTGGATCTAGAGAGCCTTTACATCTGAGCAGCTGGGGAGCTCTGAACATGCGGCCACTCAAAATCTCAAACAGGGAATCACAAGATCCTCCTCATAAGTCAGTCCCTAAAGCAAAATATATATATATATATATATATAGAGCCAGAAGGCTTCACAAACCTTGTGACATTGTGCCTAATTAGATATTAGCAAAAGGTGTGAAAGCCTTCCTAGGAGAAAGCCTCCCTTAATGTGCTCCACCATTAACATTACTGGAGGTCTGTGCAGTACTTCACTAACCCTGATGGAAAGAGTCCAGTATACAGCTGGGTTTGGTTCTATCCCTCCAAAAGTCACTTGGAACAGAATTGATGCTGAATTGTGGATTGTGCAGCATAGGAGTAGGCTGACTCACTTCGAAGTTCAACTACCACGAGAGTCATAAAGTGAGCAATAAAGAAAACTAAGGGGGAATAAAAAGATTAAAATGACCAAAGATTTCAAGAGGAAGACGTCTTAAATACCTTGAGATTAAGAAGATAAATCCACAGAGCAGACATTAACAGCAGAAGAAAAGATGACCTCCAGATCTAATAAATGAGTTCAGGTATCTATGAATAAATATTGTGAAGCAAAGGAAAATGTTTCAGTACCTAACGAGGTAGAGGATACTATGGATTTTGAGGAGAGCATGGAATCATAACACACTGTTCCTGAATCATTTGAAATGGAAATGGAATTTGTGAGAGCAACATGCATGACTTGATTAGTAGAAATAATTGGCAGGACAAAACTTGAATTTGTAGTACCAAGTCTCACCAAAGAAATAAAAGAGAAGACAACTGATCAGAAATGCAAATGCACAGAAGAGAAGGAAAATCTGAAAGAAGAGAAGTAAAGGCAATAAAACATTAAAGGAAAACATGCTATCTATACAAGCAAAATATACTGATCTTGAAGACAGAATGAGTTGAGACAACTTAAGGATTACAAGTCTCCCAGAAGAACATAAACCAAAACCCTCAACACCATAATGCAGGAAACAGTACAAGACAATTGTCCCAAACTCCTGAACTCAAAAAACAAAGTGCCAACGGAAAGAAATCCCCAGAAAAAAACCCAAAAAACAAAGACTGCAAACTCCAAGATAGTATTTAAAATCTAACAATTCCATGGAAAAACAATTCATTCTGCAAGATACCAAGAGATATGCCTTTGAATACTAAAGAAAGAAAATTCATATGACATAATACTATTCTGCATCCACCAGAAAAGGCATGAGGGGACGGAACAATTCATTCCAAAAAGCATGGAGTTCAAAATGCAGCCCAAAGTGATCTACCCTGCAAACCTGAGCTTAAATGTAAGTGAAAAAAAAAATTCAATAATAAAGAAGTGTTCCAAGTGTTTTTTTAGAAAGAAATACAGACCTTAAGATATTATTCACTTCCTAAACGCGCCAGACAACAAAAATACAGGAGGTAAAGCAATGCAGCAGTCAAAATTGCAACAACAGGGTGACATCAGGAAGAACATTAAAATACGTCTTTCCAAATGTACTCAAGGAGAGTAAAGGCACAAACTAGGAGAACCAAGTTTCTTCCATGCTCTTCTAATTTGTTTTTAATATGACCTTTTGTATCTAGGTCATGTATCCATTAGAAACTTAACCTATTACTTGGTGTGAGGTAATCTAACCCTAATTTCTTTCAGACTGCTTTTCTGCTTTTCCCACAGTTTTTGTCAATTAGCAAATCCTTCCTTCAGTAACTGGGTGCCACTTAGTCATGGTGGAGAACTGGGCCTGGGAATTGTAGACTGAATAAGTGAATTAAAGTTGTGGGGTTTTTTTGAGTTTTTTTTTGGTGAAACTGAATTACAAAATGGGAGGATATATGGAAAGGAGAGGCAAGGAAACAGATAGAGAGGAGGGTGTGATGTGCCCTGGTCAAATCAAAGGCTAGCAATAAGAGAAAGGTGACTCATTTGGTCTCTCAGGCAGGGTAGAATCTATAGACTAGTGGGTGAGGAGGGATGTGTGTGTGTGTGTGTGTGTGTGTGTGTGTATGTGTGTGTAAGTGAGTGAAGACTGGGATAGAGGAAGAAAGGGGAAAAGCCTTGTTTTATACTACTGATGAATGCTTCCATGGTGAGGGAAGATTTTTTTTTTGGAAGGGAGATGGAGACCATGCACCATATGTTGTCTGTGGGGATACTGTGCTTGGAGAGACCCCTTTTCCTAACATGATGGGTGGGGAGTCAGAGCTCCTGAGGACCATTGGTACTGGAGGGCAAGGACCCAGGGAAGAACTTTTGATGCAAATGGGGAAGGACAGGACAAAAGTCAGTAGGGGGCTCCATAATCAAGGATATGGGTGAAGGGCCTTAGCCATGGGACAATGTCCTCTATATCATCTGCAGGAATTGGCATTTTTTTCCAGGCAAACCATTTAGGACAGTGGCAGGAACTGCTTAGAGGATACTGAAAATGAGTACCTCCTAAGTTTTGATCCCATGAGGAATGCAGACACTAGAGGGAGATTAGATAAATAAAACAACCATGAACCAAAGAGTGAGAGGGGACAAAAAGGGAGGATGGAAAATAAAAAGAATGAGAGAGAGAAATCTTCTTAAAAGAGGTACAGAAAACAAAAATTTTTTAAATTATTGAGTACTACAAGTGGAAGGGGAAGAGAGGAAGGGGAATTCTACTTGAATAGCTCAGAGGAAACAAGATCATGAGAATGAAATAGATAAAAGTAGGGGGGGAACCCTAATAAGTAAACCCTCAAAGGTAAAGGGAGAACAATGGGAGGGAGATACTTGTTAGCGAGGGGAGAGAGGCAGTGGGAGTAGACCTACTATAGGAAAAAAATGAGCTAAAGTAACTGGACGTAGTACTACATTTACAGTGGAAGACAGAAAAAGAGTAACTTGAAAAACCCCAATATTAGAGACAAATGGAGGAAATTATAAGCCTAACTCTTATAACGTCACGTGTGAATGGATGAAATGATCCAATAAAATGAAAGTGAGTGACAGATTGGATAAGAAAACAAAACCTCACAATCTGTTGCTTACAAAAACACATTTAAAAAACAAAGAGATACACAGAATAAAACTGTGGGGTTAGACAAACTTTACCATATATCAAGTGAATTAAAAAAGCAGGAGTTACAATCATATTATTTCACAAAGCACAAAGAAATAATTAAAAATGGGTAAACAAGGAAACTTCCTTATACTAAAAGGATCCATAGACAACTAACCAGTATCAATATTAAAATTACATTTTCCATGTGCCTTAGCATCTGAATTCTTAAGGGCAATACTTACTGAGCTAGAAGAATATATAGACAGTAATACAATAGTGACATAAATTTTAAATGTCCCTCTATCCGATAGGGGAAAGTCTAACAAAAAGATAAACAAAAGGGAAACTTCAGACATAAACTACTTGCTGGAGAAACTAGAGCTAAATGACATATGACTTAAAAGACTTGTAAACACGACTGCAAAAGATTATATGTATATCTCAGTCCTAAATGAAACTTTTACAAAAATCGATCATGTGTTAAGTTGTAGAAATATTGAAAACAAATGCAAAAAGGTAGAAGTAGTGAATGTAGCTTTTATAGACCATGAAACAAAAAAATAGTCATTGTGAGGGACCACAAATAAAAGACACACCCAAATGGAAACACAACAATGAAATCTTAAATGAGGCGATGTTAAAGAACAAATCATAGGAACAATTAATAATTATGTCAAAGAAAATGATGATGAATCAATGTACCAAAATTTCTGGGACATAGGTAAAGCAATCTTCAGCAAAAACAAAATCATATACCTACATACATATATTAATAAAGTAGAAAAACAGAGGATTAATGAACTGAATATTCATTTTAAGAAACCATAAAGTGAATAAAATAAACATAAAATAAGCACAAATGAGGAGATACTAAAATTTAAATGAGAAATAAACTGAAAAGTAAAAATACCCTCACATAAATGATAAATAAAACCAAGAGTTGGTCCTTTGAGAAGACTTATGAAATTGAGAAAGCTTTAGCTAATTTGATTAAGAAGAAAATAAAATAAACACCAACTGAATAAGGTGAAATCAGAACAAAACTAGAAGAGAAAAACACAACCAGAACTTACTATATATATAGTTGTATGCTAGAAAAACTGTCACTACAAAAGAAATAGAATAATTCCTTTAAAAATATCAACTACTCAAACTGTTAAATGATCAGGTATAGATCTTAAATAAGCCAATCTCAGAAAAAGAAATAGAACTCGTCATAAAGGAATTACTAAAGGGGAGGGGGAAGGGAAACTACTGGTCCTGAGAACATATGTAATCTTAATATTAAAGATTATACTATAAGAATATTAGAAGAGAAACAGATCAAATACCTCTCACAAATTTGGAAGGAGGCGTATATTTAACCAAACAAGGGACAGAGGTAATTACAAAAGTGAAAAAGAAAACTTAGATTACATGGAACTGAAAATCTTCTACACAGACAAGATTAATCCATCCAGGATAAGAAAGTAAGCAGTCAAGTGGAAAGACATTTTGCACCAAATGTCTCTGATAAAGTTTATCGCCCAGATATGTAAACAATTAACAAGTATTTCTATAACCATATGACTAACAGGCAATAGATAAATAGCCAAAAGATTTGAACAATTATCAAAAGAATTTCAAAGTATTAACAACCACATGAATGAATACTCTAAATCACTAATAATAAGAAATGCAAAATCAAAACAACCCTCAGGTTTTAGCTCACACTTCTGTAAAATGACAAAGATGACAAAAATGGCACTAGTTAATGCTGGAGGGGTGGCAGCAAGATAGGAACACTGGTGCCCTGTTGGTGGAATTGTAAAGTGGTACAGCCATTTTGGAAAGCAATTTGAAATTATGCAAAGTGACTCTATCTAAACAAGGTGACGACATCTTTTGACCCAGATATTCTATTATTAGACTTATGCCTCCAAGAAGCCATCAGTAAGAACAAAGTCTCTATATTATACCAAAATATTTATCATAGCACTTTTTGTGAGAGGAAAGAATTAGAAACAAAGCAGTTTTCTATTGACTGGTACATGGCTAAACAAATTGTGGTGCATGAATGTAATGGAATATTAATGTGATGTAAAAAATGATGAATGTGATGATAACAGAGAGGCAAAGAAAGATCTACTGAAACTGTTAAAGAATGAAGTAAGCAGATCCAAGAAAACAATTGTTATGGGAATCTGAAGATCTTCCCTGCCCCTAGGCCCTTTGCTAATGTGGCTACGTGACTCTGAGGACCCTTGGATATTTGAAAGTATACTCTGTTCCTTAATAGGCTGAATGTGGTCACATGGAGCCTGTGGCGCCAG